>JAPFFP010000046.1:2160351-2172050 GCA_026153255.1 Solanum medicagineum
CATGGGTCATCTGGAAACAGCCGCTTTATGTTTTTAAACATAGGGGTTAGGCTGCGTACATCCGACCCTCCCTCACCTCGTAATGAGCGGGAGCCTTTTGAGGCACTGGGGTATGTTGATGTTGACGATGAATAGTTTAAATGATGTTTTCAAATTTTAAAAAGTAATTGAAGTTCAATTAGTTTCGAAATGTTAGTTAAGGTTTGTTTGGCTTTTAAAAAAGGACTATTAACATATTTCTTTCAAAAAAGAAAAAACGTAATGTTTCATAAATCTGGAACACAAAAGATACACTATACACAAGTTGTTGAACCCTTGCTGTCAAAACTTCTATAATTTCACACGTAACTTTAAAACGAAGCATCATAAAATATGTTAAAATGCTTTCTAAGTGGTTCAAACTTGAAATGATTTCTAATGTGGAAAAAAGTCTTTAAACTTTCATATTTATTAAAAGAAGTCTTTAAACTTTCATGTTTTGAATGAAGCTTAACCCTGCTGCGAAAGCTTTTCTTTTGAGACGACGGTCTAGCTGAAACAACCTCTCTAACCCACAAAGGTAAGGGTAAGGTTTGCATATATCCCATCCTTCCCAAACCCCACTTGTGGGCTTACACTGGGTTTGTTGTTGTTGTTTTGAATGATGCATATCTAGTTTGTACAAATCTGTCATTGAGTCTTATTCCTGTGGCTCATTTTTGCAGTGCACAACAGAAAGATGACCGCAAAATTCTGAAGCGCTGGCGTTGGAGCTGTGTGCTAATGGATGAGGCTCATGCTTTGAAGGATAAAGGCAGCTATAGGTGGAAAAACTTAATGTCTGTTGCACGTAATGCCAACCAGCGATTAATGCTCACTGGCACACCACTACAAAATGATTTGCATGTATGATAGTCGTCAACTCTTTTGTTTTAAGCTGCTAAAGGATTTGTTGTTTATAATGCATCCATACATCTTATAAATATGTTATTATATGTCAGAACAAACGTTATCAGGGATGTTCTTTAATGTGAGTTAGTTACTTTTGTTCAGCTTAAAAAAAAGCAAAATATATTTCTTTTGGTGTACTAGTGGAATACTAAGTTAATTTCAAGGTGATAACAGATGAAAATGACACTTCAAAGTAGACAACTAACTTTGTCCAATGACAATCTTGGTTGCCTAACTTTTCCTAGATGAACAAATTGGTAATGAAATGCAAAAATATTTGTAAGGAGTGAGAAAAGTTTGCTCTAATACTCCTTCCGTTTCATTTTACATGGCCTCTAAAAGTAAATTTTCTTTTTACTTGTCCATTTACCAAATTAAGAGAGTTCTAGTACTTTTTTTACCATACCACCCTTAATATTTAATGACTACATAAAATAATACAACATTGTGTATTGCCACACTGTGGGTCCGGAGAGGGTAGAGTCTATGCAGACTTTACCTCGAGAAGCTATTTTGATATATCCTCGGTTCAAGGCAAAAACTGTCTGGGAAAAGACAGGATGAAGTACAATAGACAATAAATAGTAACAAAAACTACAGATTTGACCAAAATAATGCTACAACAAAATAATACTACAAACAAACTACATAAAATAATAGATAGTCATGGAAATCGAAGAACAAGAAAGTACAAGAGTAGTCCTACGACTACTAGTAAGGGCAAGAAGACAAAACACTCCTACCTACTAGTATGGACGCATGCTACCTACTAACCTTCTATCCTAATCGTGTCCTCCGCACCTTCCTATCTATGGTCATTCCCCTGGTAAGTTGCAACGACTCCATATTCTGTCTAATCATCTCTCCGCTGTACTTCTTTGGTCTTACTCTTATGACTGCCTCGCTGTCTCCGACATGGACCCGGTGAAATTGAATTCTCCGTGAAGATGCGGAGTACCAACGGCTAGACGGTAAGACCCCGTGCACTAACTAACCTCTCACACTTTGTGCTTGTGCATCCATGCATCTCCTCGTGAAATGCCCGAACCATCTCAATCTCACTTCCTGCATCTTGTCTTCCACTGGAGTCACCCCTACAAGGGTAATTTGAGGTTCTTTGTCTTGTACTGAGCACATACGAGCTTATATCAGATGTAATAAGTCTGCTGATTCTATAACTTGCTCAAGATGAATGCTCTCAACAATATTTTTTCCCCGTCTTTCTCTTTTTGCCATGTTTGAATGTGATGAAAAAACTGTCGATATTCGATATTTAAGTCTGGTGAGATATTTTAGCTCTCTTGCACTTGATTTCCTGAGCAGATTCTATTGGTGATGAGTGCTCATTCTCTATTCTCTCTAGATTTCCTGGATAGTGGGACAAGTCATTCTAAATTTAGTTTTGAATTTTTTATCAACCACATGTTTGAAACTCAGATTGCTTGGCTTCTTAAACAACTTTTAATTTCGATTGTTGGGTAGCCCGACATTTTTATTTCAGGGCTTCGCAGTAGTACAAGTAACTATATTTATTGCATGGCTTCTCAGTAAGTACAAGTAAAAACTTTTATTGCATGGGTTCTCAGTAAGTAAAATTTCCTGTTAGTACAAGTAACTTTGCATACATAAGCTTTTTTAAAAAACTATCTTTTCTTAGTTATTTTATTTGTAATGTTTCTTTTGTGTCATATCTGCTGCTATGGCCTCTGTTTTCACAATTAGTGCTCATCTTCATGTTTGATTGTGTTGTTCATTTAGTGGTTTTCTATTGCAGGAACTTTGGTCAATTTTGGAGTTTATGATGCCTGATCTCTTTGAAACAGGAGATGTTGACTTGAAAAAACTATTGAATGCAGAAGATAAAGAGTTAATTGCTCGAATAAAGTCCATTCTAGGACCTTTCATATTGAGAAGATTAAAATCGGATGTGATGAAACAACTGGTACCAAAAATACAGATGGTATGCATTTGTTCGTTTCTTGTTTTCTTTTTTCCTTTATGGTAGATGTATCCATCCACTTGTGGGATTCCACTAGGTATGTTGTTGTTGGTAGCTGTATCCATCTATGGTCTATTGATGTTTAGGCTTTGCTATACATGGGCTTGCCTGTGATCACTACAGCTTTTACATGTTAGATTTAGTATATGAGAGAAAAGAACTTTCTGCTGCAGGTTCGTTACGTAGGCATGGAGAAACAACAAGAAGATGCATATAAAGAAGCGATTGAAAGCTACCGTGCTGCATCTCTAGCTCGTGTTTCAAAGCAACCTGTCATTAGTTTGAATAATGCTGCTGGTGTCTTTTCTAGACGACAAATTTCCAATTATTTTCTTGAATTCCGCAAGGTACTTAAGCTTCTTGATCCACTCGAATTATTATTGTCAAAATTCCAGGTTTTTGACCAATGATGCAATGGTTTCTTCAGATTGCAAACCATCCTCTGCTTGTGAGGCGTATTTATACAGATGATGATGTTGTTCGAATTGCTAGAGTAATGCATCACAAAGGTGTCTTTGGTGTTGAATGTACAGTGGACAGAGTTATTGAAGAGATGAAGAATTATAATGACTTCTCCATCCACAAGGTATGCTTTCTTTATTTCACTCATTTTTCTTCTTACAAATTTATCTGCTTGCATGCATTAGGTTAATCGTGGGCTTCTTCCATATGACATACTCCTGGTTCCACTTTATCTGTCAGAGTTTGATTCAACACAAAGTTTTAGAAAGAAATGAAGACTTTTAAAGCTTGTGTTTGTGATACACTTAAACTTTGACCTCTAACCCTGGACACAGCCAAACTTCTTGCGTTTGGGTCCAATTACATATGTCGAACGGTTCAAACCATAGCCCGAAAATACGGGGCTTTACAGCTGTTGAGCTCTTTATTCCTTAGTTATACCAGACAATCACTTGGATTTGTGTTTTTCTATTACTTGCAGCTTTTACTTTACTATGGCGATAATAATAAGGGAGTGCTGTCAGATGAATGTGTTATGATTTCAGCTAAATGCCAGGTAAATTTCACAGGCCTTCTCATTTCTTGTAGTCATTTTTAAGTTATACTGTATTTGCTCAAAATAGTTAAAGTGCTCCATGTGCAGGAATTAGCCAAACTTCTCCCTTCATTAAAGCTTTCTGGTCATCGAGTGCTTATTTTTAGCCAGTGGACATCAATGCTTGATATTCTGGAGTGGACCCTAGATGTTATTGGTGTTACATACAGGCGCTTGGATGGAAGGTATCAACGTGTTGCTTTCTCTTAACAGATCCTTCTTTGGTGCCAAGGCATTAGTGATTCTTCTAAGTTCTAGCACATGCTGTTTCACAGCTATCTCATCCTCAATGACACGCTAGATTTTCATCTTGAGGAACAACTTATAATGGACCCAGTGGTGTACACAATTTTTTCTTGGCTAGCATTGTCCATATCACTTACAGGAAAGTCCATAGAGCTAGTAAAGAGTCTTAAGAGGAGACAAATTAATATTGTGTGTGTTCAGGAGACAAGATGGGTTGGTACCAATGCACGGGATGTGGATGGGTTTAAATTATGGTACTCGGTGGCTCGAGAGATAGAAATAGGGTTGGTATCCTAGTAGATGAGGACCTTAGGGAGTATGTGGTGGAGGTCAAGAGGATAAATGATAGGATAATGCCTATTAAACTTGTTATCGGTAGACATATAGTGAATGTAGTTAGTGCCTATGCGCCTCAAGTGGGCTTGGATGAGAAAGTCAACAAGCTCTTTTGGGAGGATTTGGATGAGGTTCTGAAAGGTATACTAAACACAAAAGAGATCTTCATTGAGGGAGATTTAATGGGCATATTGGTTTTACTTCTAGTGGGTTTGGCGATGTTCATGGAGACTTTGGTTTTTGAGAGAGGAATGGATATGTGACATCCCTCTTGGATTTTTCTAAAGCCTTTGAGTTGGTTATTGCTAACTCATGTTTTTCGAAGAGGGAAAATTACTTGATTACCTTACGTAGTACGGTAGCTAAGACCCAAATTGTTTACTTACTCCTCCGAAAAGGTGATAGAAGCCTTTGTAAGAATTGTAAAATTATTTCGAGTGAAGATATCTTCACTCAACATAGGCTTTTAGTGATGTATTTAGAGATTAAGAGGGATAAGAGGAAGAAGGCTACTTACGTCCAATCAAGAATGAGATGGGAAGGCCCGACTCCTGCCCTTTCTCGAGAGATGGGGGAAAAGTTGAGTAGTTTAGGGGCTTGGAGTAGGGAGTAGTAGTGGAAATGTGAACATGTGGGACACTACTACTGGTTGCATTAGAGAAGTAGCTACCGAGGTATTAGGGGTATTGAGAGGGTCCTTTGGTGGACGTCAAGGTGACTGGTGATGGAATGGAGAAGTCCAAGGCAAAGTGAAAGCTAAGAAGGTTGCCTGTACAAAGTGGTTAGAGTGCATGGATGAGAATGAAAAACAAAGGATTAAGGATATTTATAAGATGGCGAAGACAGAAGCAAAGGTAGCGGTCACTAGTGCTAAGATAGCAACGTTTGAACGTTTGTATGTTGAGCTCAGGAAAAAGGCGAGGACAAGAGGTTGTATAGGCTCGCGAAAAAAGAGAGAAAAGCTCGCGACTTGGATCAAATGAAGTGCATCAAGGATGACGTTGGTGAGATATTGGTGGATGAGACTTGTGTTAAGCAAAGATGGCAAGCTTACTTTCACAAACTCTTAAATGAAAAATAGGACAGAGATATTGAGCTAGGTGAGTTGGTATACTTTGATAGTCATCGAGATTTTGGCTACTGTAGGCGTTTTAGGGCTGAAGAGGTTAGACGTGTTATTAGTAAGATGAACAGAGGGAGAGCAATTTGTGATTCCGGTGGATTTTTGGAAGAGCACGGATAAGGATGTATGAAGTGGTTGACTAGGTTATTTAATGCTATTCTCAAGACTACTAAGATGCCCAATGAGTGGAGGAGAAGTACAATGGTTCCATTGTATAAGAATAAGGTGATATTCAAAACTGTAACAATTACAGGGGTATCAAGTTGCTAAGCCACACTTATGAAGGTCTGGGAGAGAATGGTGGAGACGAGGGTGAGGAGAGGAGTGTCTATTTCAGAGAATTAGTTCGGATTCATGTTGGAGCGATCGACTACTGAAACAATTCATCTTGTTCGGAGAATTGAAAAGACGAAATATAGGGAACGAAAGAGGGACCTTCATATGGTATTCATTGATCTTGAGAAGGCCTATGACAAAGTTCAGAGAGTTGTCTTATGGAGGTGTCTAGAGGCGAAAGGTGTTCCAATGGTGGTATATTAGGGTGATAACGGACATGTATAAGGGAGCTAAAACTCGGGTAAGGACGGTGGGAGGAGACTCATAGTATTTTCTTGTTGAGATGGGACTTCATTAAGGATCTGTGCTGAGCCCTTCTCTTTTTGCCTTAGTGATGGATGAGCTAACACGGTCTGTCCATGGTATATGCTATTTGCGGATGACATGGTACTGATTGATGAGACTAGGGATAAAGTTAATGATATGTGGAGGTTTGGAGACACACTTTGGAATCCAAACGGTTTAAATTAAGCAGGACCAAAACAGAATACTTGGAGTGCAAATTCGTGTTGTGAGGGATGAAGCAGACATTGAAGTGAGGCTTGCCACTCAACCTATTCCCATGAGAGAGCTTTAAATATCTTGGGTCCACCATCCAACGTAGTGGTGATATCTATGATGATGTCACACTTTGTATTGGGGCAGTATGGATGAAGTGTAGGGTTGCCTCTAGAGTATTTTGTGCTAAGAAAATACCACCTAAACTTAAAGGTAAGTTTTCTAGGACGGTGGTTAGACTATCGTTGCTATGTGGGGTAGAGCGCTAGCTAGTCAAAAACTCGCATATCCAGGAGGTACAGGTTGCGGAGATGAGGATGTTGAGATGGATGTGTGGACATACCAGGGGTGATAAGATTAGGAATGAGACCATTCGGGAGAAGTTAAGGGTGATCTTTATGGAAGACAAGATGAGGGAAGCGAGCCTGCGATGGTTTGGGCATGTGCAGAGAAGAAGTATTGACGCTCTTGTTAGGAGGTGTGAGAGGTTGGATTTTTAGGGGGTTACATGGAGGGGTAGAGGTAGGCTGAAAAAGTATTTGGGGGAAGTGATTAGACAGGATATGATGAAACTTCATCTTACCGAAGATATGACCTTAGATACAAATGAGTGGAGGTCGTGTATTAGGATATAAGGTTATAGGCTTGTAGGGGTAGGATGATATCTGGCCTTGTGATATAATAGGTTGGTAGAATTAGTCTTGTCTTTATATCTTGTATTGTTATTGTCCCGCGCTTATATTTGTTACGTTTATTGTATTTGTATATTATCATTAGCTATTCACTTTAGTCGATTTTCTTTTTTCATATCTAGTATCTTATGCTTTTGGGGCTTGATATTTTTGAGACGAGGGTCTTCTGAAAATAACCTCTCTATTTCTATGAGGTAGTGGTAAGTTTTGCATATATTTTATCCTCCCCAGACCCCACTTGTGGGATTCCACTAGGTATGTTGTTGTAGTTTGTTGGAATGGGCTTACTGGTTTAGTTGAATTTTTATTTCTAAGGAGGTCAACAGTTCAATCCTTTACAATCTCCGTACTTTAAAACAAAAAAGGCTCCAAAGTTAGCCAACAAAATTGATGCATCAGAGGATCGAACACAAGTCATCAAGAAGGGCAATTAAGCACTTGATCAATAGAACTGGAAGCTTTTATGGCAAGCAGGGTCATAATTCATTATGAGCTTGTTTGGAAAGCCACCATGTAATTGAGATTTGGTGTAATTAGGTGTAATTATACCCTTTGACCTGTTTGGCAGGCCAAGTAATTACTTGACAAGACAAGTTTTGAGTATAATTGGAGGGGTGTAATTTCACTCTTCAATTCCCGAGAGTAAGGAATTAGTGTAATTACATCATGTAATTACATCAAGCTTTTTAAAATTCTTTTCTTCCTTTTATTTTTTTATTTTTTATTTTAAATATAAATTTTTAATTTTAGATAATTAATTTTTATTTTTAAAGTTTTATATAACTTGTAATTATACTTGTGCATCAAACAACAAATATGTAATCACACTGTATTTATATTGTGGCAAACAAGCAGGTCAAAGTAATTACTAGGCCGGTAATCACTACCCTAGTAATTACACCAATCCCAATTACCAAGCGGCTTTCCAAACATACCCTATATATACTTATGTTTTGTGTATTATTTATGTACCCATTTATTAAAAATTTCGGACGAAGTGGAGTTATGTGACACCGCTTAGTATAACGTGGATAAACCCCCGCGTGGGACCATGTCAATGAGTTGCTTGTATAATCAGTATCCATCATTTCAATTTATTGAAGGAGACTGAAAGGAGATTGTATGCTTGAGTGCCAGCAGACTGATATTTCTACTGAGCAAAATCATTGCCTCCAGGAACTTTCTAATCAAGTCCTTACGATAAAGAGAGATATCAAAGGCTGAGTGGACACTTGATTTTCTTGTCACACACTTGACCAAACATTGGTTATGCAGTTAGTGTGGTAAGTTTTATGCATAACCAAGTTAAGTGCATATGAATTATGTAGTAAGGATTTTAAGGTATCTGAAGTCAACATTCGGGAAAGGCACTCTGTTTAAGAATCATAGTACAACTGTAACGGGTTATTGTGAGTTGGATTGAGTTTCTGTAGGAGAGATATCACACTCAACAACTGGGTACTTTACCTTTGTCAGTGGTATAGTTACTTGAAAGAGTTAAAACAGAAGATTGGTTTCTTTTCTAGTGCTTAAGCTGAATATAGATCAATGGTTAGAGCAATTCAGGAGCTATTATGGTTGCAACGGCTTATGCGGTAACTCGGCGCCCTCTTAAGGTGTTGTGAAATTATACTGTTGACAGTTAGTAAGATTGCAGAAAATCTGGTACAACCTGATTAGACAAAACATGTGGAGATTGATTATAGTTTTATTTAGCTGAAGTTCAAAGAAAAAAATTATTTAAGTTCTATACGTCAAGGCCTCAAAACTACTGGCTGACATTTTGACCTAAGGAGTTTCAAGAATGATCTTTTGCAACTCCCTTGTTAAGTTGGGTATGTATGATACCTATGCTCCACCTTGAGAGGAGGGGAGATTGGCATGAACCATTTATGTGAATGAGTCATAATTAAGGTATAAATATTTGTGTCTCCATTGATAAAATAGTATTGCCTCTGACCCAATTTATGTAGCACTGCTAGACTAGGCACGAAGTTTAAGAAAGAAAGGAAGACTTTTGAAATTTGTGGTCTAAAACAAACCTCATATATTTGTGTGTTTATGAATCTTTCACTAAGAGTAAAATAAGAATTTTAAAGTTAAGTTGTTTCTAATTATAAAAAGGTGATATGCTTTATGGGCCTGACTAAGTAGGAAAGTGTGCCAAATAAATTGGGTCAGAGGGAGCAGTTTCTTCCTAAATTATAATGTAGGAACATTATGTAGACATGTTTTTTTACCTTATAATAGGATTGCTCCTTCCTTTCTTTTTTTGGACAAAGGTCACATTTTTGTATATAAATCTTTAGCACTAAAGGCTGGAAACCAAATTTACATCATATAGCTATCAATAGATGTAGCCTCAAAACAGCTCAAACAAAAAACTAGCTCCTACTTCTTACAGAGAGCCTAAGATATCTACTATAGCTATAGGATCATTTATATTTAGAATTGCACCAATAGCGAAAAGTGATAATACAGTTCATTTTCGCTCTATCTAAACGGTTGCTAGTGTTCTCAAAACATCTCAAATTCCTCTCCTTCCATATTGTCCACCATATTACTGCTAGGACAATTCTCCATCTGTTCTTGTCTGCACAACCATTGCCTTCATAGTTCCAACTCACTATAGCTTGCTCTGCTTTGCCTTGCATGATCCAAACTATACCTTCGAGGCTGGTGAATAATTTCCACAATTGCCTAACCACCCTGCAATGAAGGAACATATGGTTGATTGTCTCTGCCTGTTGCTCACAAAAAAAAAAAAATCATCTTGGACACATGTATCCCTCTCTTCATCAGGTTCTTCTATGTTAGTGCAGCTTCTTGTACTACCAACCAAGCAAATGGTGTAGCTTCTTTTACTACCAACCTAGTGAATACTACCACCTTGTAAGGAATTTTTACTCTAAGCTTCCAAGGCAAAAAACTAAGCTGACTTTCCATATGTATCATACTCTTGTAAGCAGAGCTGACAGTGAAGTCACCTTTACTGTTAAGGATCCACCTTAGAGTGTCTCCTCCGGCTTTCAATCCTCCAAATGTTGTATAGTTCCATAAAGCTCAGCTAATCCATCTATCTCCCAATCATTCATCATCCTTTTTTAAATCAAATTCCAACCATTATTGTCCCTATCATCATTCCAAAATAAGACCTTTCTGCCATCATTTACATCGAAACTAGTTTTTCCAATGAAGCTAAGCCACAGAAGTCTGATGGAACTCCAACCCCATAAGTTATGTTACCTCCTTAGTTGTCTAAATATTCAGAGCCTGTTTGGAAGGACACTCTGGTAATTGGATTTGGTAGAATTGGATGTAATTACACTGTTTGACCTATTTGGTTGGACAGCTAATTAATTGGTACCAGTTGGTGTAATTGACTGAGTGTAATTACACTTTCCAATTCACTAGGGGAGGCTGTGAATTGCAGGTAATTACATCGTATAATTACATGCTGGTTGCTTTTTAATTTCTTTCTTTTATTTTTATTTTTATAATGTCATTTTAATTTTTTTGTTTTGATTATTTTTTTTTTGTTTTTTTATTCTAATTTTTTCTAAAACTATATTTTATTTTATAATTTTTATTTTTATTTCTTTCTTATTCTCAATTTCCAGGAGACCACCTCTCTACCTCAATGAGGTAGTGGTAAGGTCTGCGTACATTCTACCCTCCTTGGACCCCATTTGTGGGATTCCACTGGATATGTTGTTGTTTGTTCTTTTTTTGTTCTCAATCTTTATATGTCATATGATTCCATATAATTTTTCACATTATCTTTTTTTCTAATTTATTCTATGTTTTTTTTTTCACTAGCATGATTTTATTAGTAATATAAGTTTTAATAAAGTTGAATTCATTGTTGGATAAAGTTATAAATATACGTATTATTTTCTTTTAAATCATATTTATGTATTTTATATTGAAATTTGACATAAGAGTATCATGTTAATTTTTTTTATTTTGAATTTAAAACTTATGGTATATTTTTTAGTTTCATTTGTTTTTGTAGTATTCACATTACAAGCCATTTATTTTCTGTTTGTTAGATTAGCTAGATAGTTTCTTTTTATTTTCATCAAATATTTTAACAATTTTCCTATGATATTATATTTATAATTAATATTTTTGTCAAAAACACATTTCATGATGTTCACATAAAACTTATATTTTTAGTTTTTATAATTAATTTAACTAAAATATACTAATTTTAAAAATATGAATTGATTTTGTATAATATTAGTTAAGAATATATATTTACTAATTAATATATTTTTGAAAGACAATAACAACAACATTACCCCAATGCCTCAAAGGCTCCCGCCCATTGTGGGGTAAGGGCGGGTCGGATGTACGCAGCCTGACCCCTATGTTTAAAAACATAGCGCGACTATTTGAAGACAATATATATCTTAATTATTTAATTTAATATTATTTATAAATACCATAAATTTTTAGTTTTAGATAATTAAATTTTAT
>JAPFFP010000046.1:2172150-2184535 GCA_026153255.1 Solanum medicagineum
GGCTCCCGCCCATTGTGGGGTAAGGGGGGGTCGGATGTACGCAGCCTGACCCCTATGTTTAAAAACATAGCGCGACTATTTGAAGACAATATATATCTTAAATATTTAATTTAATATTATTTATAAATACCATAAATTTTTAGTTTTAGATAATTAAATTTTATTTTAAAAATTTAATATAACCTTGTAATTACACTTGTGCAACAAAACAACACACTTGTAATTACACTATAATTACACTCTAGCAAACAAACAGGACAGTGTAATTACCAAGGTATGTCATTAAAAGTGTGTAATTAATACTTGAGTAATTATACCAATTCCAATTATTGGGTGACTTTCCAAACAAACCCCTAGAGTTTCATATTTGGCTTGGGTTAGTCCGGCCCATAAGGCCTGCTCCTCTCTAGTGAATCTCCAGAGCCATTTCATCATTAGGCTTCCATTCCACAAAAAATTCCTCCTCGGAGCATCAATTTTTCCTTCCATCTGAGCTGAAAGAGGAAAACCTGACATCAAATATGTTGGTAAGGCATCTAGCACTGAGTGGATCAGAATCAGTCTTCACCCTCTAGACAAGTATTGTGCTTTCCATCTTGATAATCTCCTTTCACATCTCTCTACCACACCACTCCAGACTTCATTGGATTTGCTATTGGCTCCCAGAGGCATCCCCAAATATGTTGATGGCAGTGACCTACTCCCCCTCCCAAGATTCTTGTCTGGCTTAACATTCCATCTTCCTCATTAACTGGAAAAATGTGATTTTTCCTCCAATTAATGTGAAGTCTTGATGTTGATTAAAAAAGAACCAGAATTACCCCCAAAGTCTTTAGTTGGCTTTCTTCTGCATCGCCAAAGATGAGGGTATCATCTGCACACTGGAGGTGTGTGACATCCAGTCTTTGGGTCCCATCCTTTGGTACATTGAAGCCCATTACCCAACTTCTTTTATGTGCAGCTTTTAGCATGTAGTTGAGTCCCTCCATCACCAGAATGGATAAGGAAGGTGAAAGGGGATCACCTTGTCTCAAACCTCTGTTTGATGGGAAGAAACCTTCAGGTGATCCATTTGTCAAACGGAGAATCTGACAGTGCTGGCACAAAATTTTATACAACTAATCCATTTCAAGCCAAAGCCCATCCTCTTCATTATTGCAAAGAGGAAATTCCAGTTGACATGATCATAAGCTTTCTCTATGTCCAGTTTGCACATAAATCCTGGAACCTTCTCCTTTATTCTTGAATCCCAAAACTCATTTGCTATTAAGAATGCATCAGTAATCTGCCTGCCCCTCAGAAAAGCCATTTGTTGAGTGTCTACAAGTTTGTGCTTCTTCCTTTACAAGAGCAATTATATTTCTTTATTCTTTTCCTAATCAGGATTGTATTTTATCTCTATAAATTAGCACATTGAAAAATAAATTATATTGACAACTTTTCCCATTTGAGTTTCATACACTCGATGAATCTGAACTTTTAACTTGCTTCTCTTTAGATCCCATTATACAATTTGAATCTCCAAAAAATAGACGATGGTCCATTCACCAATCATTTGACTTGTCTGAGACTATTCTACATTTCCTTCTTTGTGAGACTTGGATTTAGCATACACAGTAGTTATCCAAACAAGAAATGATAACCATATTGTGCAAGACTACAAAGAATCTGCTGGACATGATCAGTAATGAACAGTACAGTGTTGTCTATCATTCCAAAAACACCGTAGTTTACCAGTGCAGTTTGACATGGCGTTTCAAAATTCTAGTTCTTATCTATATTTTCCCTAGTTAGACTCGTAGACAAAAGGTTCCTGCAAGGCAACAAATGCGACCTTATGCAATCGAACTATATTTTTTTTCAATCTTTTGATTGCTCCTTTTGTAATCACCCTCTTAATGTTTCATATGATTGTATTAATCATAAAAGTAGTGAGATTTTGACTCCACTCCTATTCCTCTAGTGATAGGTGCAGAAACAGTTGTTTTTGTTTATTTTTTCTTGGTCACAGGGATCAGTGTTATCAAAGGTGAAAAACTCAAAAAAGCTTAAGGTCCGTTGGGTCTTTAAGGGCAAAGAGCAAATAATGGAAAAAGGCGCGGGTTTTAATAGAAAAAGGCGCAAAGGGAGAAAAAAAATACAAATATATATGTTTTGTCCAAGACTAGTTATTATAAACATGAATAACAAATATATGATCAAAGGAATTGAATAAAAAATATGATAAAGTGAAATATCAATTGTTTAGTGTCGTCTCTACAGAGGAGGCTCATTGGCAAGGAAAAGTATACCCTAGAACCTTGATGATGACACTAAATTGCACATAAAGTGATGTGAAGTGCTTAATACATTTTGAGCCTCACTTCAGGGCTTAAGCGCGCTTTAGGCACGCCTTTGACAACACTGACAGCTATGCCTTTTGGTGAAAGTCCTCCCTTGTCTACCAACTCAGAGATCTGTTTTGTGACAGCATGATCATCATGACTGGGATGAAATGCTATGTCAGTCATCCTGTTAAAGTAGACTAAACTAAAGTCTGTTTTCATTATTTAAGTCTACAAATACACGGTTGAAGTAATTAGTCTATTTTAACCTTTCAGTGGCATCTTCTCAGCAAATGCTGCTCTAATAATGTTGATTTTTGGTTGTTCCATCAAGAATTTTATCCAGAATTGTCATCCTGCAATCCGCAGTCATGACTCCATAGTAGTCCTTTGCTTTGAAAATAATTGCAGGCATGCCATTGTGAGTTGTGGTTCTTAGCTTCAAAGAATTCTTTTCATGGTGATTTTGCAGTCGTAATTATTGAAGAATCATCTGAAGTAGTCACACATAGCTTGGTTTCATGGAAATTCCTAAGGTGGACTGATTTGTCCTAGCTGGGGAATTAACACGATGTTCCAAATGCATGGGTTGGAGGCCCACCATCCCTTCGTGGTGCACATCCTTTTGATTTTGAAGCTTTTTCCACTTGTAGGTCCTTAAGATATCCCCTTAGCTCATCCATAGTCATGGTTTCCAAGTCCCTTTGCTTCCATTATTGCACTGGCCTTGCTTTCTCAAGATTCAGGCAAGACAGTTCCATGGAGACGTTGCATATGTCTAGCGCGAAAGGGTAGAGAGAAATAAGAGGGGTGTAAATCCGTAATGTGATGCACTTGGATGTATATTTATGGATTACATGTTCATATAGTATGCTATTTTCCCCCCTTTCGTTTGATGAAGTTTTGTACTGAAGAAATCATGATTTAAATAGAATTTCTATCACTTTGCAAGTCAAGGAAATATTTCTTCGGTTGAGGTCTGGTGGCACGTGATTATACTATGTTCTAAAAATTAGAATGAAGAATTACTGTTTTACATGAGTCATTTCTAGATATGCACACCATTCATTTATATTCTAATACACTTCTAATAGTTTTAAGAATTTTGGTTGCTAGTCAAGTAATCATTCTTTTTTCTTGGTTACTTGTTTCTTGAGAAGTGTTAGTAATAGAATTGAGGGAGAAATTCTTAGTATCTTCCTAAACATGTCTTGATTAAAGTTCATCATTTCAGTACTCAGGTGACAGAGAGACAGACAATTGTTGACACCTTCAATAAGGACACTTCCATATTTGCATGCTTACTCTCCACAAGGGCTGGAGGACAGGGTTTAAACTTGACAGGAGCTGATACTGTTATCATACATGACATGGATTTTAATCCACAGATAGATCGGCAAGCTGAAGATCGCTGCCACCGGATAGGCCAAAACAAACCAGTTACAGTATACAGGTGTGTGTTGACTCCGTAATCTTGGTTTTAATTTCTTTCATTTCCACATTGAAATTCTTGTAATTCACACATTTCCCTTTTGGTTCTCTTTGAAGGCTGGTGACTAGGAATACTGTTGATGAGAATGTATATGAGATCGCGAAGCGAAAACTTACATTGGATGCAGCTATACTTGAGTCTGGCGCCCAAATTGAGAATGAAGGTGATGCAAAAACTATGGGTGAGATATTATCGTCTCTTCTGCTTGGTTAGGCGTGGAGTGTTCTGACATGAGATTCAAACCAATATCATTTTTGATCTATTGGCTTTCATTTTCTTCTGTTTTTGCATTTTCCGGTTTGGCCTCTAAATTTCTGAGGGGATTGATGTAGGATCTCCCTCCATACTCATCCTCCCCTGCCCATCGTAAAAAGCAATGCTATTTTCCCCAGGGCCTTCCTCTGGAAACAGAAAATTGAGCCAATCCCATGCGCCTGTTTGTATTCTACTAGAATAGGTAGACTCCAGTTGTAAAACACTCTGTACATTAAAGTCTTGTCATTGGTAAGTCTTTAGTTTTATTTTTATTTTTATTGTTGTTTTGGTCTTGCACTTTTTCTAGTACTGTTATTACTCAAAGTAGTCTCTTATTTTGGTTGGGAGTTCCGTAATGAACACTTTTATGGTTCAAAAAACCTTTGCTTATCTATGGTGGACGAGCAAGCTTAACATTATTTTCTAGTTTATTCTAAAAATTACTAGTCGGGGTAAATTTTTGTGATGTTTTCGTAAATTTTTTTTTTTAAAAGGTAGTTTAAAATATCCTAGCTAAAAGGCATTTCAAAGTTGCTTAATGGGTAAACGAATTTTAGAAAATCCTTTTATGCCACTAGGATTCTTCTTCTGCTATACATAATTTGTAGTTTAATGATTAACTGAGGAGATAACATATCGGTGGTCGTGGGCGTTCACGTTCGAGCCATTCAGATTTGATATGAAAAATTTGATTTTTGGATTGAACAAGTACGATCCAAATAAGCTTGGATTGGTTTGAATTTTTAAAGGTCTGGTTCTGTGTTGATCGGGCTTTCGATTTTCACTTTTGAGTATTTAAGGATGGTTCTAACAACTAAGAACCTCGATTTACCAAGTAATTTGCTCCTTTGAATGTATAACTTTCTACTATTAACAATGACTAAAGTCATCTTGTCATCGATGTGCAATTTCGTACCAGTGAAATTGTCCGTGCTTCTTGCAGTTTAAAAGTCAATCATTAATAATTTAATACAATAACATTCAAATATAAATAAACAAGATAGATATAGAATAGATAGAAAAAAAATAATTGTGATTTTAAAAATGTTGGCATTTTTTTAGAAATTGGAGGTAGGTGTAACGATTCGACTTAGGGGCCTAGTCATCACACGGCGAATGAGATATCAGAAGGCACCTCACCTAAGCCACCTTAAGCATCTCAAGCATTCATAGGCATTCAATTAGAACATTTGCGGAAAAATAAGGGAAATGGATTATGAGCCTTTTTAAAGCAATGAAGCACATTAAAAAGTAACATGATAACTATCGCACTTTGTCCATAAGCATATCAACTAATACATAGGTGGATAGAACCAGTACGATCGGTTGCATCAATAGAAAAGACTCCATAATTGTGCAACATAGAAAGTAGATGCCTCAAAGGGTCATAAATACACCACCTTAAAAATAAAATACAAGATAGAAAAGAAAATGGTGGAATCCCGAACTAAGGGCTCACCACAAATAAAAGTGCAGTCTTGAATGTTGAATACTAGCCATGAGCCGGTAGGAGTGCCTGTCCCTACATGGTTAAATCATGCAGGCAAAATTGCGTTAGTACGTCGGAATGCACTAAGTATGTAAGATGCAATGCATGTATGGAATTGTAATGCCATCATTCATAGATATAACATTTAAGTACATATGAGATAAAAGATATATAAAGTGAGCTTAAGCATGCACAAGGAATATAGCTCAATATGAATAAGAGTCGATGCATGAGAAATCACATGTAATGGGAACATATCATAGGATCATAAACTTATGGTAGAAGACCTTAACTGACATATAAGACCATGTGAGCTACTAGATGGAATCCAACATAACCCCCTACGTTGGCACAGGGAGACCACTTACTAGGTGGAATTCCGTCAACTTTGCATGCATCTTAATAACATAATGGCGTACGTGGATCCACTAGCCTAGCCCACAAGGGCTCCTATAATGGAACATAGTTAGGGACTTTGAGATTTAGCTTTAATGGGTCATGCCTCAACTAGCGGAATGAATTCCAATTCTCAAGTCCACTCGGTGTTAAGTCATCCCATAGAATCTTTAAAATTTAACTTAGAATCATAAGTAGCAATCATAGGAGTAGCTCGAGCTTAGGAACCACCAAGTGAGTATTGTCCTTTCATGTTGGGGACCTTTTGTAAACATATTTAGGGCAATTGTCAACATTGCTTATATCTTTGACAAATCATTACTTTAAAACTTAACTTTAATGCCCTAATCATCATCGTAAATCATACAGAACTTTATTTGAAAACTAAATGAGCTAAGCTTTTAAATGGAACAATTATAAATCACATAAATCTTAGAAACATGCTTCTTTAGAAACATGGTATCGGTAACAAAAATCATCATTAGGTTCATCATCGTTAGCTTAAATACATGAATATACTTAGTAAAAGTATCATAAGATATCATGACTACCATTCTTTTAATAACATAAAACATCATGAAATCATCATAAACATGCACGATGTCTTAAAGGAACTTAAAGAAAACGTAAAATACTTAAAAAGGAACATTATGGGTGGAAGGGTACCCATAAATCAACTCACATATCTTTTGGAGAGCTTAGGAAGAACAAATTTGTTGTTGGAAGAGAAAACCCCTTGGAAACTCTAGCCTCCTTAGCTTGTTCTCCAGAGACTAATTGCCTTTAGAAATTTGAGAGTTGAGAGAATGAAGGGAAGAATAGGGTCTTAGGGCTTTAAGACTGATTTAGGGTCCCTTTTGCCCTAAAAAATGTTTAAGAATAGGAATTGCAGAATTAACAAAACTGTCCCTCATTAAAACTGCTGGATTGATCCTACGAAAGCCCGTTTATGGATCGTAGGTCAAACCACATACCGTAAGTCTTGTCTGTCCTGGTAACTTTTTCGAAATCCCTAAAACTGATTTTGCTAGACTCAACCATGAAACCATCTTACCGGCTGTCCTTTGATCTACGACTCGTGGTTGGACTCGTAGTGTCCTTCCACACTTGGCCATTTTTCTCATTTACTTGAACCCCATCCACGAAGGGTTTCTACGGGCCGTACATGCTTTTACAGGCCGTGCTAGTAACTCGTGGATCACCTTTTTGAAAAATCCAATTTCCTTCAAGTCAAGGCCCTCCATCTACGAACCTATTTACGGTCCGTAAATCCTTTTACGGACCATCAAAGAGCTACGTAGGTTATCCCACACTTAGAAACTTTTTTCCTTCCTGAAGTTTCATGCTTAAGGACCGACCTACGGGCTGTAACTCCTTCTACGGGCCATAAGCCTCCCTCGTACAATGACTCAAGGTCATTTTCAAGCCAACTTTTCTGCACTCACAGACTCCTAAACTGGGGGTTGTTACAGTATCTCCCCTTTAGGAACATTTGTCCTAGAATGTACTTAATTACATGCTCTAAAGAGTAAACTAGTAGCTAACAACCCAATATACATGCAAAAATATAAGTTAAACATCATTTCACAAAGTATCAAAACTTACTTTGAAAACAAGTCTCAAAACAGTCCATAATCATAAAAGTAACTGCATGCATACATCATGAAAAACTAAAATGCAAGGAATTTGAGGTTTTAGGAAAAATTTCTTAAAACCTTAGGCTTGAGTATAGCGAAATAGATACGAGTAACGCTTCATCATATCTGCTTCCGCTTCCCATGTAGCACCCTCAACTTGTTAATTTCTCCAAAGTACTTTGACAGATGCAACTTCCTTGTTCCTTAGCTTTTTCACTTGCTGGTCTAGAATCTCAATCGATAACTCTTCATAACTCAAAATCCTCTTCAATTCACTTCATGCAAAGGAACTATGGAGCTCTGATCACCTATGAATTTCCTCAACATCGACACATGGAAATTAGATGAATCAAATGTATCTCATTAGGTAGATCCAACTCATATGCCACTTTTCCCACTCTTCTCACCACCTTATAGGCCCTATATACCTAGGGCTCAATTTCCCCATCTTACCAAATCGGGTCACACCTTTCATCGGAGATACCTTCAAATAGACCCAATCATTGACTTGGAACTCAAAGTCCCTTATCCTTACATTAGAGTCAGACTTTTGTCGACTTTGCGAGGTTTGCAACTTTTTCCTTATGCTTTTAATTTTTATCCATAGCATTCATTACCAAGTCCGATCTTATTAATGCCACCTCACTGATTTTGAACCACTCGATGAGCAATCTACATTGTCTACCATACAATGCCTCAAATGGTGCCATACCAATACTTGCATGATAACTGTTGTTGTTGGCAAACTCAATAAGTGGCAAATTCTCATCCTAACTCCCTTTGAATTCCAAGACATAAGCCGTCAACATATCTTCCAAGGTTTGAATAGTCCTTTCTGCTTGCCTGTCAGTTTCGGGATGAAAAACGGTACTCAATTTCGCCTTAGTACCAAGTCCCTTTTGGAAAGATCTCCAAAACTAAGAGGTAAAGTGGGTACCAGGATCCGATATGATGGACAATGGAATTCCATGTAACTTCACCAATTCTTGAATATACAAACGAGCATAATTTTCAGTAGTAAGTGTAGTCTTGACCAGTAGGAAATGGGCTGACTTTGTTATGGGGTCAACTATCAGACGCACGGAGTCAAAATGCTTTTTGGTCTTTGGCAACCCCACTATAAAATCCATGTTGATCTCTCCCCTTATGCTCTTACCCCGACTTCAAGAGTGAGGGATTTCACAAGAATGAATTCCCCGGAGCTCTATGGTATAAAGGTGGAAGAAAACCCCTAAGAGTTCATCGATGAAGTCTATAAAGTCTTGGCTATCATGGGGGTAGGTTCAGAAGAGAAAACAAGTGTCCTCCTCATACATGGGTGCTCATAGAGGCTGATGATTTACTGCATTCACGTACTACTTTACTTCATCAACAACCCCACATTAGTACTAATCCGAGCCAGCTCTTGCATTATCTCCTCATTTATCTTTGCCTGCTCAGAGTTTGTACTAACTGAGAAAGAGCCTTTGGTTGTCGACTTGTCTCTTATCCTCCATGCACGACTCATCTTAACCACCTTCTCCAACCGTTCAATTATAATCGATAATGCACAATCTAAAAAATGAGCCTCCCATGATAGTGTCAGTAACAACTTGGCTATTTTTATCTAGGTCTTGATAGAAGATTTCCACCAAGGTGTCATCGATAATCTTATGGTCAGGGACACTCCTCAGGCATTTTGTATACCTCTCCCATGTAGTTATGATCGAATCACCAAGCAACTATTCCAAGTTGTTGATCCGATCCTTCAACTTCAGTTCGACTTAGGAAAGAACCTCTCGAAAAAAGCCTTCTACATTTCCTCCCAGCTGGTGATTGAACTATGTAGGAGCTCGGATAACCATAGTGTCGCTTCACCCGTTAAAGATAATGGAAATACACAGAGCCCAACAACATCCATGGATAGATTTTGACTCCCCATCATACTCTTGTAGATGAAGATGATGTTGTGTTGATGGTTATGCGGATACTCTGATGGTAAGCCCGTGAACAACCCTCTATTTTGCAGCATTTGAAGTAATCCACTAGAAACTACAAATTTTGTATCATTTGTAATGGAGGTAACACAATAGCTCCGGTGACATCTATCACCATAGGGTCAAGCCTATATCGATTCCATGTGTTAGCTGCAGCTTGAAGATCCTATGGTGGTGAATTCACATCCTCAAATGGTGGTGGGTCATTATTATTCTGATTCAGTGCTGCATTTAAGGCATCATTTGCAGCTTTGTTCGTATTTGTTGGGTCATTCTTCTTAGTGTCTTCTAGATCTCAGGGTCAAATAGAGTCAAGGGATTGCCTCGACTATGAGTGTTGTGCATACATTACACTTGTATGCCGAAATAAAGCAAAAACAACAATAAATGTCAAATAAGGAAAATAAGGATTAATTCACAAATTGCCCAGGTTAAACTAGTCTAAAAGCTATATTCCCCGACAACGACGCCAAAATTTTGATGTCGGTCAAGCTACTCCTCTTTTTGAAGGTATAAGCAGTCTTTGTCAAAATATATAACCTAACCAAGGTTAGGGTCGATCCCAAAAGGAATATGGTTTAGACCTAGAGTAATTACGAGCAATTCGAACATATTAACCTACTTATCTCCCGGGGGTGGGGGGGGAGATTGTGTAATTGCAGTAAGTAAACCTAAACTAGAAGCAAGTATTGTTCAATCAGAGAGAGAAGTAACTAGGGTATTGTGTTTCCCATGAATTCCTAACTTAGTATCACTAGATAATCATAATATTTTCTAGTGTGAGCATGTAATATTGTAATTTAAGTTTACCAAACCCTTTGATCCAGGCGAGAGGTAAATTTCACTACGTGATTTGATCCATCCCCGCAGTGTGACATTACTAAACTTTACCCTTTTGTTCCAGTACAACCGTCCCTTGATCTAGTTAGGTTAATTAGACGAGACAGATTACGTCGAATTTATTAATTGATCTCTTTTCCTATTCATTACTACCTTGATCTCGTAAGTAAGAAGTAGACAGGTTCTAAAGTTGGACGTCATTAAAAAGAATTTATAACAAAGAGAATTAGTTAATACATTCATGCACACTTTCCAAGAATTTTGGATTATCCAGTTTTACCTTGTTAGTTAGTTCTTTATGGGTTCCACAACCTTAGTTGGGATTTAGCTATGCATAATCATTGTATATGAAAGAATCATTTTATGTAATAACATAATTTAAAACTTACAATGATGAATTTAATAATAAGAAATCCAAAGTTCTCCACAAGAAGTCACAATATAATAATTTCAATGTAAAAATCACAAAAGATGAAGAAGTCTCAAAAGTGTTTCTGTCCTCTCTCGTGCATCTCTCTCTAAAAAGATCTAAAAATACCTATTTATAATAAGTGAAATACAAATCCAAAATGAAATGGAAAAACTGAATTCGACAGCTTCTATGGACAGGTTTACAAGCCATAGAAGAAATCACGACTCGTATATGGACTTCGTACTCTGTAACTTCCAAAATTGGACTTCAATTCCACAAGATCTTCTTATGGGCCATCTTTTGACTTACGACCCATGGAGGGTTTCGTTTGCCAACTCTTCTGAAATTTTTCAAAATCTAATCCTCTGGGCACAACCTAATCGATGACTCATGAATACATCTATGGCTTATGTAGCAGTTCATGGATGCAACATCTGAAACTTGGACCTTGACTGGATCTGACTCATGAAACCTCTTTATGACTTGTGGATTGAACCACGACTCGTAAAGTAGTCCGTAAATCCTCAAAACCTTCATTTCTGCATAGCTTTTCCAAAAATCATACCAAATCATGTAATCTTGTAAAATAAACATAAAAACACATCAAACTCACTAACATTGCTTCGAGAATACAACAAAATTCTAAGTTTTAAGCATCAAAAGTGTTGTATTTAGGTAGCACATCAACCATTCTGTTAAGTTGATAGGCCACTAACTCGACCTTCTCTTTTGAGGGAACTCCCATTATGGAAATAATTCGGTAAGCCTCATCAATGAAGTTGAAGGGATCCTCTTTCACTATAGAACCATGGAACTCCAGTGTACTCGTCCTCATAAATTTGGCACCCTTGTAGCCAGTGTGGGCACCTGAGGAGGGATAGATATCTCTCTATTAGCTTGATTAGCTAAAACTTGGGTTAACATAGTGAATGTGGCTCTAAACTCCGCATGAGATACCCTGTCATCTTGTTGCAGTGGAGGGGCTTGTTGTTCAGGTGTGTTCCTTTGTTGTAGGGCTCTTCTTGGCAGCATCATCTAGAAATAGCAAAGAGAACATCGTTAGTTATAGGAGAACCTTAGACAACTCTAGAGGCACAATATGAATTATGAAGAAGGGAAAATTTTCCTAAACGCCTCGTAGCCTCTCATTCATAGTTATTGTGCGCTTTACAACCTTGAACAGACTCTAATTGATGTGATATGTTTGGACATTCAAGGAACATTTTAAAACCTCATGTTCTGATACTAGGTTTTTCATGACCCAAGCCTAGGGCCTAGTTGTAACATGACGTATGAGACACCTGTAGGCACCTCATCCAAGTCATCTTAGCATGTTAAGCATTCATAGGTATAAACTCATGCATTTTGTGGAAATAAAATGGGGTAGGGTCTAAGGGACATCATTAAGTAAAAAGGAAGTATATCAAAAACATACATCATCATTCATAACATACTATCTAAACATAAGTCAATAGGAACCAGTGTGTGGTCGGTTTCCCTCAAATAGTAAAGATGGTAAGATAAATTATAAAGTAAAAGCCTTCATTTCAAAAAGTCAAAAATA
>JAPFFP010000046.1:2189246-2217063 GCA_026153255.1 Solanum medicagineum
TGCCGAAGATTATGCCAAGTTGTATATACATTAGTTGGTTAGATTGCATGGGGTGCCCTTGTCTATCATTTCGGATCGTGGTGCTCAATTCATTTCTCACTTTTGGAGGTCATTTCAAAGAGGTCTTAGTACCAAGGTTAAGCTTAGCATGACTTTTCATCCTCAAATGGATAGTCAAGCCGAGAGGACTATCTAAACTCTTGAGGATATGCTTAGAGCTTGTGTTTTAAAGTTTAAGGGTAGTTGGGATGAACATCTTCCACTTATTGAATTTGCTTACAACAATAGCTACCACTCAATCATTGGTATGGCTCCCTTTGAAGCTCTTTATGGTAGGCATTGTAGATCCCTGGTTGGGTGGTTCGAAGTGGGGGAAATGGCTTTGCTAGGTCCGGATTTGGTCATGGAGTCCTTGGAGAAGGTGAGGTTGATAAGAAAGAGGTTGAAAACAGCCCAAAGTAGACAAAAGGCCTACTCTGATGTAAGGAGAAGAGATCTTGAGTTTAAGGATGGTGATTGAGTCTACTTGAAAGTCTCAACCATGAAGGGTGTGGTCCGACTTGGCAAAAAGGGAAAATTGAGCCCAAGGTTTGTTGGTCCTTATAAAGTTTTTAGAAGAGTGGGTAAGGTTGCATATGAGTTGGAGTTGCCTATGGAGATGAATATGGTTCATTCGGTCTTCCATGTATCCCGGTTAAAAGAGTGTGTGGGTAACCCAAGTGCTATAGTGACCTTGGATGTTGTGGATTTTGTAGAAGATAATTTGACCTATGATGAGGTCCTGATGGTGATGTTGGATAAAGACAAGTGAAGAGGTTGAGAAACAAAGATGTAGCTTCCGTCAAGGTCCTTTGGAGGAACCAACAAGTTGAAAATGTCACATGGGAAGCCGAGGCGGACACGAGAAAGTGATATCCATATCTCTTCCACTCTACTCAAGCCAAAGGTACTAATTTAAGTCCCCTATATGATTTCAAGTCTTAAGTTTAAGCCATTATGTCATGTATGCATTCATGTTCATGGTAACAAGTATATTGTGATTTTTACACTCATGTTGAGACTTTTTGAAAATGATGTTTAAATGCGTTTGTTGCTTCATGTCGGGCTAAACACTTCATGATTACTTCTCTTATGCACATTCCTTTGACATTCGGGGACGAATGTTCCCAAGGAGGAGACATTCAAATGCCCCAAAAATGTGCCTCGGAAATACTCATAATCGTAATTTTCATATATCTCAAAATTCGTGCGCGATATCGAAAATTCAAATTCATATTCTTGATCGAGGGAAAAGTTGAGTGGGAAATGGGTATGATTTTGATTTTAGACGACCCGTAGCGAAAATAAATTTTGTTAATTTACGACTTCCAGAGAGCATCAGCGCCCTGACCTTCGACACGCCAGGGGCATGGAGTAGTACAAATTTTGTCTTCACATTGGGACTACGTCGCAGACCAAACGCGGACCAATGTTAAGTTTTCCTTAAATTTTTCTGCGTCAGCCAAGGGCATTGGGGTCATAGCCGCATGCCCAATTATGCGTAAAAACACCTATACTTAGCCATTTTTCAACTCTATATCAATCAAGACCATCTTAAAAATCTCTCCAAGACATAACCAAATATCTCATTCAAATTTCAAGTATTTCAAGCTTAACTTTGGAACTCAAGGATTTACTTAAAGCTCTAAGTTTTATTCAAGATCATCTCAAGAAAACCTAAGTTTGAGGGATGTGGGTTTCATCCATTTGGTCCTTTCACCCATGGAGCCCAGTCTTCCTTTTTATAAAAATTGTATATTTTCAAATGGTATCATCTATGGGTATCTCATATTATAGATTACGAATATAGATTATGTTGGAGTTTCATGAAATATTGATTGATTATACATGTCTATCTATTTTAAGCTAATACCAAGAATTGGTTTTGACTATTGAGACTATACATGTTTTGAGCTATGAAACTATGATCTATTATGAGATTCAATGATGGATTTCAAGGTACCCTACAAGAGGGTTTTACTATATGTTGGTAGATTGATTGGCATTGAGTTTTCTCATATTATTTCACTCTTGAATTGCTTGATTTTGAACAAGCATTATGAACCCACCAAGTGTTTGATAAAATATCATTATAAGGATTCTCAAGTTATAATCTATTACATGGTTTATAAGTCAAGTAACTTTATGATGATTAAGGCTTTTCAAGTATGTATTGATTTTATGAAGAGTACCTATGATGTTGCAAGTAGACCACACCTTGTTGGTGACATGCCTGAATCACCTTGTTGGGGGGGGGGGGAGGGGGTGGTATGCCTCGATAACCTTACAAGGGGGTGACATTCTTTGGATTCCAAGTAGTAGCTCACTTGGTCTATGTCAGTTGAGGTCTCTTCCCACATATGTAATATGTACTATGCAAGTTGTATGACTTACTAGTATATTTTACTTCAAGTATTGATTGTTACGACCCAAGCCTAGGGCCTAGACATGACATGGTGAATGGAGAACCCGGAGGAACCCCAAACAAGCCCCTTAACTTGTCATTACACATCCTTGGTTGTGGAAGCATATAAAGTACATGTAGAATAGAATGGGGCATTAGGGCTAAGTGGAAACTTTGTAACACATCAACATCAAGAGATAAGGAATCATGGCTCATATCATAGAACATAAACCAAAGTCCTCGAAATGGAGGACTCACCAACAAGCTTGGAATAGCATCGTCTAGCCACGTGGAGGAGGAGGATGATCAACTCGGGCACTGGTTCCTACATGGTGATATCATATAGGCAAGAGTATGCGTTAGTACGTTTGAATGTACTAAGTATGTGGAATGCAATGCAACAATAGATAGGCATTATACTCAAAATACATACATTAGACAATAGGCATAGTATAACAATATGGCATGTATAAGCAATGCATAAGTAAAACATACTTTAAGTAACTCATGCTCATATAAGATATCATATGTGTGGAAGAGACCAAGCTAGATTTCCAAGATATGAAGCCCTTGGGGTTAGTGATGATGCCGCCCCATAACTTAGGTGGATGAGTATGAACCCATCTAGGTTGGTGATTATGCAGCCCTATCACCGAGGTGGATGAGTATGAACCCCCATCTAGGTTGGTGATTATGCCTCCCTATCACCCAGGTGGATGAGTATGAACACCTATCTAGGTTATCCGGTCTCTTGTCCCCCCAGATTAGGCATGGTCTAATGCAACACTTTATATAGAGTTCATCATATGTATAAGCTCACTTCAGCATTAAAACATCAATCATATCATATACATAATCTCTTTTCATCATCATAACATCATTCATATCATATCTCATGCTTTGGACCTTCATTTCCTCAAGAAACCATAACCGGACATTTTATCAAACACCTTGGGTGTGTGTAATAGGGGTAAAAGAGCATGCACTTTGGAGATAAAATCATGCAGGAAAATCAATGGTAAAACCATCAATCAACACCTTGCAACACCCCCAAGACATTCACATCAAAATCCCTCATCAGATCCAACATTAGATGTAAGATTAGAGCTCAAAAAATGCTAAAACAACCATAATTTCATCAACTAAAATCACTGTGCAATTAATTTCTCAATATACAAGACCCACATGTAAAATCAACTTTAATCATGCATTATTACGTAAAAGAGAGTTTAGGCTCCATAGGTGGAAGGACCCAATGGTTCAGCACCACATACCTTAGCTTTGGAGAAGTTTTTGGTGAAGGTTGACAATTGAGACTTGAAGTTTGAAGAGAATCCTTAAATCCGAATGAGGGCTTTGAGTCTTGGAATTTGGAGTGAAAATATGGCTAAGTATTTTGGGGAGTATTGGGAAATGTTTAGAATGATATAAGGGTGAAATTTGACTAAACATAGATAAAAATACGTTTGGAAAATTTGGGCCCAACACTTAGAATATTTTGGACCGCACTTGAAAAACGACCAGGTGAAAAAGACATCTCCGCGTCGCGGAGGGGACGCGAGAATTTGAACTAAGGCGCGCCCAAGGCACGTCGCTGAGGGGACGCGAACTGCTCATTGGAAATCGTCACTAAAAAAATATAATTGCTATTCTTTTGCTCTTAAATCGAGGCTAGACCCTTATTCACCTAATTTGGGTCCACTGATCACAAATATGAAGTTGGATTTTTGAAATAATGAACGGATTTTTAGATATAAGGAAATCAAAATTCTGGGCATTTCGAGGCACGTTTTTTGGCACTTTTTTTAGGGTCGTTACAATATCTCCCCCTTGGGAACATTTGTCCCCGAAAGTAAAAGAGACGTACAAGACAAGAGTGATCATGAACAACTCAGCCCCAACACGAAAGCAACATAACATGTAAAACACCATTTTCAAATTCTCAACATAAGTGTAAAATCATCATAAGTTTACCAACTTAAACATGAATGCATATGAAATACATTGGGGCTGGAATGTAGGACTTGAAATCACATATGAGACTTAAGATTAGTACCTTAGGCTTGAGTGGAGTGGAAAAGATAAGGATACCACTTTTGCATGTCCGCTTCGGCCTTTCAAGTAGCACTTTCGACTTGTTGGTTCTCCAAAGGACCTTAACGGATCCTACCTTTTTGTTCCTCAATCTCTTTACTTGCCTATCTAGGATTTGAACTGGAACCTCCTCATAAGTGAAGTTATCCTTAACAACACCGTAACATCAAGAGGCACCATGGCATTAGGATCACCAACACATTTTCTCAACATAGAGACATGAAATACTGGATGGATCAAACTTATTTCACTAGGCAACGTCAACTCATAAGCTACCTTGCCTACCCTCTTTATCACCTCATAAGGACCATCATACCTTGGAATCAACTTTCCCTTTTTGCCAAAATGAACTACACCTTTCATTGGGGAAACCTTCAAATAAACCCAATCACCCACTTGGAATTCTAGGTCTCTTCTCCTTACATCGGCATAGGATTTTTGATGACTTTGGGCTGTCCTCAACCTTTCCCTAATCATATTAACCTTCTCAAGAGCTTCCATAACCAGATCCGGCCCCAAATAATCCACCTCTCCAACTTCAAACTAACCCACCGGTGATCTACAACGTCTCCCATAAAGAGCCTCAAAAGGATCCATACCGATGCTAGAGTGATAGCTATTGTTGTAGGCAAACTCAATCAATGGAAGATGGTCATCCCAACTACCATTAAGCTCCAAGACACAAGCCCTAAGCATATCCTATAGTGTTTGAATTTTTCTCTTGGCTTGGCCATCCGTTTGAGGGTGGAAGGTTGTACGAAGGTAAACTTTGGTACCAAGACACCTTTAGAAAGATCTCCAAAAGTGTGAAGTAAATTGTGCACCACGATCCGATATGATGGATAAAGGAACCCCATGCAACCTCACTAATTCATGGATGTATAACCTTACATACTCTTCAGCCCCATATATAGTATTGATTGGTAGAAAGTGAGTCAATTTCGTCATTCTATCAACCACAACCCATATGGAATCAAAACTTTTTCTAGTCTTGGGAAACCCAACCACAAAGGCCATGTTAATCACCTCTCACTTCCAAGTAGGAAGCTCTATGTCTTGGGTTAGGCCACCTGGCCTTTGGTGTTCGGCTTTAAGTTGTTGGCAACTATGGCTACCGTAAACGAATTTAGCAATATCTCTCTTTTTGCCTCCCCACCAATACATATCCCTCAAGTATCTATACATTTTGGGGGAACCCAGGGTGGATAGAATAAGAGGAATTATGGGCTTCATCAAGAATTCTCTCCCTCAAACCATCAATACATAGCACACATAACCTACCTTGATATCTAAGGGCCCCATCTCCCCCTTGGGAGAAAACCTCTATCTTTCCCTCTTTCACCAAGGCCTTCAACTCAAGCAAGGAGGAGTCTAGATCTTGTTTTGCTATCACCTCATCCACCAAAGAAGATGTGGAACCATCGACGACAACAACACTATCACCCACATCTTCCAACCTCACCCCCAATCTTGCTATGCATCTCCCTAGCCATCTCCCTTCCACCACCATCCACATGAGCTAGGCTACCCATAGACACCCGACTCAAAGCATCCGCTACAACATTGGCCTTATTCGGATGATAATGCACACTCATGTCATAGTCCTTGAGGAGTTCTAACCACCTCCTTTGTCTCAAGTTAAGATCTTTTTGAATGAAGACATATTGAAGGCTTTTATGATCTGTGAAGACATCAACATGCACCCCATATAAATAATGACGCCAAATCTTTAATGCAAACACCATGGCGGCTAATTTAAGATCATGGGTAGGGTAGTTCCTTTCATGCACTTTGAGTTGCCTAGAAGCATAGGCTATGACCTTACCATCATGCATTAGTACACACCCCAAACCAACTCTAGATGCATCACAATACACAACAAAATCCTCAAGCCCATCTGGTAGTGACAATATAGGAGCGGACATAAGTCTACTTTTAATGTTTGGAAGCTTTTCTCACATTCATCGGTCCATATAAACTTCACCTTCTTTTGAGTCAATTTTGTCATAGGAGAAGCAATGGAGGAGAACCCATTCACAAACCTTCTATAGTAACCCGCAAGGCCCAAAAAACTCCTAATATCCAACGGGTCAATGGTCTAGGCTAATTCCTAATCACATCAATTTTCTTAGGATCCACTTCTATACCATCCCCCGACACTACATGACCCAAGAATGCAACCTTCTTCAACCAAAATTCACACTTGTCATATTTAGCATACAATCTCTTCTACCTCAATCTTTGCAACACAACCCTCAAATGGCCCATATGCTCTTCCCTACTATGTGAGTAGATCAAGATATCATCAATGAAAACCATAACGAAGGAATCAAGGTAGGGTTTGAAGACTCTATTCATTAGGTCCATAAAGATGGTCGGTGTATTAGTCAACCCAAAGGACATCACCATAAATTCATAATGCTCATATCTAGTCCGAAAGGCCATCTTGGGAATTTCACACTACCTTACCCTCACTTGATGGTACCCAGACCGAAGATCAATCTTAGAGAAAAAACTAGACCCTTGCAATTGGTCAAACAAGTCATCAATCCTCGAAAGAGGATATCTATTCTTTATAGTGACCTATTGAGTTGCCGGTAGTCAATTCACATTTTAAGTAACCCATCCTTCTTCTTTACGAACAACACCGGTGCACCCCAAGGGGATTCGCTAGGTCTAATAAACCCCTTTTTCAACAAATCTTTCAATTGTTCCTTTAACTCCTTCAACTCCGTTGGGGCCATACGGTAAGGGGAATGGAGATAGGTTGAGTGTCGGGAAGGAGATCTATGCCAAAATCTATCTACTTTTCGGGAGGGACACCGAGAAGGTCATTTGGGAAGACATCAAGAAACTCACTTACAACTGAAATCGAATCAATGGAAGGGACTTTGGACTCCACATCTTTGACTCTCACAAGATGATACAACCACCCTTTGGAAATCAACCTATGGCCTTCAATGCATGAGATGAACCTACCCCTCACTACCACATCATGACTTTCCAACTCAAGGACGAGTTCATTTGAAAATTGAAACTTGACCCTATGGGCTATACAATCAATAGAAGCATAGTATGCATGCAACCAATCCATCCCAAGAATAACGTCAAAATCAACCATATCTAATTCAACAAGATGACAAGGTAGGATTTTTTGCAAAATGCAAACCGGACAATTTCTATACACCCTCCTAGCAACAATAGATGCAACAATAGGATTAGACACTTCATATTACTCATGAAACAACTCCGACTAAATATGAAACTTTTTAGCAACAAAGGGGGTAACAAAGGAAAGGGTGGCACCTGAGTCAATCAAAGGATATACATCAAGATCAAAGATTTCAACATACAGGTAACAACATCGGAGACCTCACTAACCCATTGCCTTTTGTGTAGAGTATAGAACCGATTGTGCCATGGGGCAACACCTTGAGGACCACCCCTACCCAATGGAACTACATTTGCACCCCAAACCTTGCCACAGTTTCTTGGACAATCAATCCTCTTGTGACCAAGCTCCCCACATTCAAAACATGCATTGGAACCCTTCAAACATGGGCCCTTATGACTTTTCCCACATGTAGTACACACATTATTAGGAGCCACACCAACCATACCTTGAGTCCTAGGGAAGTTATTGGCAAACCCCCTATTTGTAGCATGAGGAGGCCTTTGGCCTTGTGGAAGTCTAACACCTTTGGGGAACTTGCCCTCAAAATGGGCTCTCTTGGCCTCATGGCCCCTTCTTTTTCTCAACTTCTCTTCTTCCAAGTCCATGTCACTCATAAGCAAGGTGGACCGGCATTCTTCACTTACCAAGTCGGAAACCCCCATAACAAACTTATTCATTCTTGACCTAGAATCAGCCACCAAGTGAGGAGCATACTTTGAAAGTTGATTAAATTTGAGGGCATATTTCCTCACACTCATACCACCTTGTTTCAAGTTCATACACTTAACCAACTTTGCCTCCCTAAGCTCAAGAGGAAGAACCGATCAAGGAAGGCCCATTTGAATTCCTCCCAAAGCACCACATAGCCATTACCCTTCTCACCTTTCCATTGATCAAACCAAATTTGGGCCACCCTCTTGAGTTGGTACGCCGCCAAGTCCGCCTTCTCATTTGGCCCAATACCCATGATAGACAAGATTTTGTAGACTTCATCAATGAACTCTTGTGGATCTTCATCCACCTTCAACCCATGGAAGATCGGAGGATTCATCCTCATGAAATCTCTTACCCTAGCTCCCGGGTTAGTAGCATGAGGGGCTTGGGCCCTTTATTGGACTTGGTTGGCCACCACTTGGGCAAGCATAGTAAGGGCATCCCGGAGCTCACGATTTGTAGGTTGCTCCTCGGGAGTTTGGACCCGTCTTCCTCTAGTATTCGACATGATCTAGCATAGAGAAGAACAATCGTTAGGGGGAATACTTATTGGGACATGAAAAAGGGAAACATTTCCTAGAACGCCTCATAGCCTCCTGAATTCATAGTCATGGCGCGCTTCACGATCATGAATATGACTCTAATCAATACGGTGTGTTGGACTCTGAGGATCTATCAACCTAGTGCTTTGATACCAAGTTTGTCACGACCCAAGCCTAGGGCCTAAACGTGACGCGGCGAATGAGGAACTCGAAGGAACCCCAAACAAGTTTCTTAACTTATCATTACACATCCTTGGTTGTGAAAGCATATAAAGGACAGGTAGAATAGAATAGGGCATTGGGACTAAGGGAAAACTTTGTAACACATCAACATCAAGAGATAAGGAATCATGGCTCATATCATGAATACATAACTCGTCCAACAAACACATCTAATTACGTAATAGAACGGGGGCCAAGACAAGGTAACCGGGCTCACCCTCATAGTTAAGTAGAACATAAGGTAGTGTCTCAATACGTAGATAAAGGGAAAAACATAAACGAAAGTCCCTAAAATGGAGGACTCACCAACAAGCTTGGAATAGCACTAACTAGCCACGTGGAGGAGGAGGATGATCAACTCGAGCACCGGTTCCTACATGGTGATATCATGTAGGCAAGAGTATGCGTTAGTACATTTGAATGTACTAAGTATGTGGGATGCAATGCAACAATAGATAGGCATTATACTCAAAATGCATACATTAGACAATAGGCATAGTATAACAATATGGCATGTATAAGCAATGCATAAGTAAAACATACTTTAAGTAACTCATGCTCATATAAGATATCATATGTGTAGAAGAGACCAAGCTAGATTTCCAAGATATGAACCCCTTGGGGTTAGTGATGATGCCGCCCCATAACTTAGTTGGATGAGTATGAACCACCATCTAGGTTGGGGATTACACCGCCCTATCACCGAGGTGTATGAGTATGAACCCCCATCTAGGTTGGTGATTATGCCGCCCTATTACTGAGGTGGATGAGTATGAACCCCCATCTAGGTTGGTGATTGTGATGCCCTATCACCGAGGTGGATGAGTATGAACCCTCATCTAGGTTATCTGGGCTCTTGTCCCCCCGGATTGAGCATAATCTAATGCAACACTTTATATAGAGTTCTCATATGGATAAGATCACTTCATCATTAAAACATCAATCATATCATATACATAAGCTCTTTCTTCATCATAACATCATTCATATCATATCTCATGCTTTGGACCTTCATTTCCTCAAGAAACTATAACCAAACATTTTATCAAACACCTTGGGGGTGTGTAATGGGGGTAAAAGAATATGCAATTTGGAGATGAAATCATGTAGGAAAATCAGTGGTAAACCATCAATCAACACCTTGCAACATCCTCAAGACAATCACATCAAAACCCCTCATCAAATCCAACATTAGATCTAAGATTTAGAGCTCAAAACATGCTAGAACAACCATACTTTCATGAACTAAAATCACTGTGCAGTAAATTTTTCAATATACAAGACCCACATGTAAAAATCAACTTTAAATCATGTAGTATTAAGTAAAAGAGGGTTTAGGCACTATGGTGGAAGGACCCAATAGTTTAACACCACATACCTTAGCTTCGGAGAAGTTCTTGGTGAAGGTTGACAATGGAGACTTGAAGCTTGAAGAGAATTCTTAAATCCGGATGAGGGTTTTGAGTCTTGGAATTTAGAGTGAAAATATGGCTAAGTGTTTTGGGGAGTATTGGAAAATGTTTAGAATGATATAAGGGTAAAATTTGACTAAGTATAGATAAAAACACATTTGAGAAATTTGGGCCTAATACTTAGAATATTTTGGACCGCACTTGAAAAACTGCCAGGTGAAAAACATATCTCCGCGTCGCGGAGGGGACGCGAACTGCTCACTGAAAATCGTCACTAAAAAAATTATAATTACTATTCTTTCGCTCTTAAATTGAGGCTAGACCCTTCTTCACCTAATTTGGGTCCCCTGATCACAAATAAGGAGTCTGATTTTCGAAATAACGAATGGATTTTTATATATAAGGAAATCAAAATTTTGGGCATTCCGAGGTACGTTTTTGGGCACTTTTTTTGGGGGTCGTTTCATTGATCATGCATGTCATATTGAAATTATACTTATCCATTGCTTATGATTATGCATTTTGACTATAATAGCTTATGTCTTGTTGCATTGCATCCTACATACTTAGTACATTCAAACGTACTAACGCATACTCTATGCCTAGATGATATTGTCATGTAGGGACCTGAGCACCTTTTGATCATCCAACATGTAGCTAGTTCGGTACTTCAGAAGATAAAGCTTTGGTGAGTCCTCAAGTCCTAAGACACTATCTTTGTTACTCTTATTACTTTGAGACTTCTTTATGTTGAACACTTGTTACTATGAGGGTGAGCCCGGAAAGTGTCATGGCCCCTACTCCATTCCATGTTAGAGGTGTTGTTGAATATTGTGATGTACTTATGCTATGAGCTCGACTCCTTTATGCTCTTATGATTATCAAAGACTTCTCTTAGTCCCGCTTCCCCTTTTATTATATCTCTTTTTGTTGTTATTTTGCTTCCGCGACCAAGGATGTGTGATTGATATGCTAAGAGGCTTGTTTGGGGTCCCTAAGAGGCTTGTTTGGGGTCCCTTTGGGTTCCCATTCGTCATGTCACGTCTAGGCCCTATGCTTGGGTCGTGTCATGATCTTAGGCGTATTTATACTCCCAATAGCCAATTTTACCAATATTTATAGCCTATTTAGACAACAAATTAATAGAGTCTAGGTGGTTTTTAGTGTACTTTTGTTATTTCATGCTAATACTTGACTGATGGTGCTTTTTGGTTGTGTTTTACAAGATTTTACATGAGTATGGATGCCTGGGACCAGGTCCAAAAAACGAGGGAGAATACAACCAGAAAAGGAAAGTATACAAGATCACATTGTACTGGAAAACAATAGCTCCACATCACAGTGTAGTAATGGCAATTTGAATTTGAAGAAAAGCATAAAAAGGCGCAAAACACGCTTGATGGAACAAGTCCTCATTATAGACTTGGTTCATTGTAGTACAAATTTTTCTGAATAGCTTGAATTGTAAAATACACTGTGAGGGAACCAGTCTGTGTAGCCGACTTTGATATCAGCATAAGAAAAGTTGAAAAATGGGATTTTTAGGTTTAAATACTCTTTTTAGACATTATTTTTATTATCTTTCTATTGTTGAGACAGAGAAGAAGGACAAAGAACTTCATTCTAGGATTATTCTTTCATTTTTTCTTCTTCAAATATATTTTTTGAATGTTTATTAATTATTTGTTTGAAACAAATAATTAGTGGCTAATTTCCTATATTCTGGAAGTGTAGCCATAGACTATGTTCTAGAATTCATTTTCTATGATTTATGAATGGATTTTCAATTAATTACTCCTATATTCCTTTAATCTATATTTTATAGTATGGTCAACCGTGAAATACACTTGTTCTCTACCTTGGATTCGGAAGATGTTGGCGGATAGAACACAGGGTATATGGAGCTTGTTTGTTCTAAGAAACTAGGATGATTCGTATATGAGAGACTTGTGACACCTACACATATATCTTGCTAGGTCAATAAAACAGGAAGATAGATTTAATGCATTTTCATTGGTCATGCTTATCCCTGCTCAATGATGTAGTTAGGCTGTCAATTAGAATAGACAAGTAGAGGTCGAAAGACCATGCTTGATACATTAAACCTTGTAAATCAGTAATTAGAAGGCCCATGAATAATCATAGGAATTGAGGCTAGAAAATATGTCTAACGGTTACAGTCGGAATTGGTAAAGTCTTAGCAAAGTAATCAATCATGATAAGTTATTTTAATTTTAGCAATGTCGCGCACCATTTTTCTTGCGAAAAGACGGGAACCTAGACGACATCGTGGCAAACAACTCTTTTTGGATTAAAAATAAGAAAAAGTCGCCACCTAATGTTTTGGGTGCATTAGGACACCATTTCTAACCTAAATCTAAGTCAAAGGTTATGTCATCAGAGATCGAGTAAAGGCTCAAATTACCTCGATGAAAAGATACTAGGCACCCTTCGAGGTCCGCAAGTGCGAGTCCTGATCGTATCTCATGTCTTATGTGGGGGGAGGGGGGCGAAAACGAACATATAGGTCTCTTATTTTTAAAATTCTAGATTAATTCTAAGTGATAAAATATTTTCTTTTATTTTATTAAGTAGATGACAGTAAAGGAACTAAAATCTAGGTGATACATTAACTTAATTAATTAAAGCTAGTAAAGAACTTGATTATTCATTTATAACTAAGTGATCAAATAAGACATGAAAGCTATTCTTTATTTACTTTGTTAATCTTATTCTAAGTGATCACATAAATAATATTTTTTATATTATTATTAAAATTAGTGAGAGTGAAATAATAGGAAAACAAATAACGCAAGCATTATAAATAGTACAAATTGAAAAAAAAAATTAAACTACCCGAAAAAATAAAATAGTTTGTAAAACGTTTTCTTGATTTCAAGAGAGGAAGATTTAAAAGTTTTAAAAAATGTTTGTTTCTTTGTAGGTATGAAACGATGATATTTATCATAGTTCCTTCACCTAGAAACATTTTTATTTTGAGATCGGTCTTAGAAAATATATTATATAATTTTTTGTGTTTGAAAAAAATAGTGAAAAACATTGATACAATATATATGCACATAAATATTTAAGTATAGATACACATAATCTTCCTTTTAAAAAAATTGCGTAGGTGGTACTTCCGGGGACGCATCGGCTATTTTTAAAAATTTCAAATTAGATTTCATAATTTCTTTTGATTCCCTCACTAACTATAGGTTAGGAGGTAGTCTTTTCATTTTTCACATTGTCTAGCTCATATTTGAAAAGAGGCTAGATAATGATTTTAAAGAAGAAAAGGTTTTGATGAAATCTTGTTTAAAAGATCAAAAATAAAATTTAAAAAAATAACATATAGCATGTATTTCCCCTCCCCCAATCAATAATAACCCCAATTTCATTATTCTTTATTTACGTCATTTTTTCGAAAAAATAAAGGTACAACATAAACAACATAAGATAAGTAAAGCTTTAAAGTCATCCTTCTCCCATCCCTGGCGACTCTTTACTTTAACTTGAATTTAAAACCTGCTACACAAAGCGAAAGGAGTAATATACATAAAAAAAAAATAATAATGAAAATATTTAACAGTTAAGAAAAATCTTGAAGAATAGTGATTAGCCAGAGAGTTCTTCCTTCTTTTTCTTTTTGAGGGAGAGGAGAATATTAAAAGAATATACAATATTTTTTTAATTCAATTTGAGAGAGAAGATTTTCTTTTTGCATGAAGTATTCTCGTATTTAAAAGTGTCTTTTCAAGAATGAAGAGGGGTCGTTTATATAGCTCTCATCAGGAGAGCAATTAAGGAAAGGAAATCAATCAAAAAGGGGGTAAAATATTTTCAAAAGAAAATCAAATCAGACTTAAAATCATTAAAGATTTCTGCCAAAAATAAGAACACGGTCTCAGTAAATAGGGATTACTTTATGGTAGCAAATTAGTCCACATTCCATCTTAAAAGGAAAATAATTTGATATAATCCACATCTCACAATTCACATATTCTGTCAAACTTGAACACGGTAAAAAGGAAAAAGATTTTAAGGAAGATACTACTATTTTTCAAGCATTTTCCATATATCCCGGGTAATTAAGGCAAGGAGAATAAAAAAGGTGTCAACATAATTTTGTAATATAAGGAAGAATTGAAATTAACCAAAATAGGAGTTTCTAGAAATCAAAATTATAGTCTAAAATTACTCACATAATATCTACTATGATTGATTCCAAAATCGAGTAACCATTATACAAAAAATGTTGAATTAGCATTTAATTGTTAAAACCAAAGGTAAATTAGGGGAGATGAGGAGATCAGTAATCAAAATGAACGGAAAACAAATTAATCATATTAGTCATTCAGAAGGTCTTGAGGTCAATGTATTCCATTCAAATCATCAATAATGTAATGACGATCTAAATCGAATAAATTCAACAATCATATTCGGAGCAGCAAGATATATGATATGAAATTAAACTGAATCTGTGGTGCGAAGAAACTCAAAACCTTCAGTCGACTTATTCTTGACTGGAAGTTGATTGACTATTTTCACCGGCTGTGAAAATCTTCTGGCAGGGGTCGATTTGTGAGGTTGTTTCAATTTAAGGTGGCGTTTTGAGGCTGAAAGTTGTTGTACAAGGATCGTTTTGGTGGCTATCTCACCGGAGAAAAAGGAGATGTTTGCATGGTTGTTTTCCGACGGTTTGGGGGCTGCTTTTGCTGTGTTTTTTTGGGCTTTTCAGGTGGCATTTTGAGGTGCTTTGCTGGTGGTTTTGATGCGAAAAAGGTGGAGTTTTGCGGTTGTTTTTGAGAGGTTTTGCTGGTATATCCAGCGGGTTTTGGGGCTGAACAGGGGCGTGGAGTTTGGCTGGTTCATCGGTGGTGTCTGGTGGACAGAGCAAGAGGGTTGCCGGTGGTGTTGTGGCGGGAAAAAGGAGGAGTAAAGCTGTTCTAGTGGTGGTATTACAGCGAGGCTGGCCGCTGGTTTCGTCGGAAAAGGGTCGGCGACAATTTGGCAGTAGAGATGAGAGAACAAGTGGAGTAAAGGGGCGACTTGTTTTTTCTGAAAAGGTGAAAATGAAAGAAGTGTGGGATTTGGGGTATTAGGAAAATATGGTAGAATTAATTTGAACTCTTAGATCAAGATTAATGAAAGGATGAGATCAATTCTGAGAGATTGGGTCGGATCCAAAGTGAATATGGGTCGCCCAGATTTGAATTAAAATCAGATTGAATTTTTCATTTAAAATTGAGCCACAAATTGAACCCAATTAGGCTAGAATTGAAAGAAATTGTAAAGGAATATGGCTAGAATTGAAATAACTTCAAGGATTTGAATAGATTTGAAATGAATTGGATTAAAAGGGCCACAAATTAAATAAATTGGGATAAAATTGAATTGATTGTCATTTAATTAATAATTATACTACACACATTAATATATAATATTTTGAAATAATAATTTTACGTAAAGAAAACATACGCAATATATACTAAAATACTGGTGTAAAATATTTGAACATATTATTTTAAAATTAAAAATAAGATAAGATGGTAACGATTATATTTAAAATATGACACTAAATAAAAAATAATAATAAATGCCATAAGTAACAATAAATGATAAATAATAATAATTTATAATGACAAAATAAAATTTTAAAATAGTAAAAAAATAAGTGAACAAAATTTTGAAAGTTTTTTTTTTAAAAAAAAGTTAAAATACATGATTATTTATTTATTTAAAAATTTTAAAAATATCTATTTTAATCAAATGACAACCTAAAATGGATTATAGGTCAGTTAAAATTGGGTGTCAACAAGTAATTAGTAGAGATAAATAATCGTCATCATATTTAGCACAACACACATTGCATAGTCAGTCTTTTGAAATTAATTGAAAGTCAATTAAAGTCCTTGGGTTCGATATCCTAACTCTCTAAGAATTAATATATTACTTGAGTAGACCGTGTACACTTGCATGTGGTAGAAAAAACAATAATTATACTTCAATTTTGAGGGTGAACTACTTCTTTTACGCAGCTACAGATCTTACAAGTTTTCTGATGACAAATGTCTTTTCCTTCCAATCATTGATACATCTTATTAGAGTCCTAATACGGTTATTTTTGAATTCTTGGGATGTATAGTTAGATTTCCTCATCTTATTATTAATTCTGTTAGCATTCGTACTTCTTGCAGTAATGCTTGATTAACGTTTCAAGTTTTAGTATTAGCTTGTTTTTAGTTGGTAAGATTTGGTTGGTCCATCAAAAAAGTTAGTGTGGGTGTCAATCATCACGATAGTTTGAATCGATACATGAAATGTAGTATTAAATTTTTTCCAAAACACATCACACACAAAAAGAAGAAGAAAGAGAAATTAGTGGCCATACACACATACATGATACATTCATTAACTACTTGCTTAAATGATTTTTACATATTGTACTGTATTTTTTGGTTTGAAAATAATTTGTTTTGATTTTCAATTAATTTTTATTGTATCATATTCTTAAATCCAAATCCGAATATGTATAAATCACATTATCTAGCAAGTTAAGCTATGTGATTTTATGTACTTGATCCATATTGTTTGAATTTGTAATAGATTTCCTTTTAGGCAGATACGGTCTTGATTATTCATATTATAGTTTAAAGTAAGATTGATTGGTAATTTGGCTTAGACGGTTTTGGTTCAAGGTGTAACTTGGCCACTAGAAAGAGTTTGCTGACTTAAATAATCTAGAGAGAGTAACCTTTCAACAAAAAATCAGACACTTCTATTATTTTTTCCATTACTTGCTTATATTGGAACACTGAATCTAAATTGATAACTTTTTCTTTTCTGAGGGAATTGGTATGACGAGACTAAAAAAATTATGTAAAGACAATAAGCTATACCCTCGGGATCAACACCAAAAAGGCTGAAGGGGGTCAAAGAAAATGCTAAAATGGGGCAGATGGCAACTTCTTGTTGGACAAGAAATTTTTAACTAGTTGTAGAGCTTGTTTTGGCTTGAATGTTGGAACTTGATGACCAGCCCCTCTTATTGTTACAAAGTATAGTCCATCATAGGCAACTGTCCATCCACCAACCTATTAAGATTTTCCATGTTAAGATTAGTTATTGAATGTTAATTACAATGTAATTTCGAGTAAATATAGTAGTAGTGTATGTGGACCTGTTTGTTGTTAGTGTACCAAGGAGTCCAATCCTCAGTTATCTTTAATCCAAGTTTTCTCAAAGTTAATCTTGTAGAAGTGACTGGGATTCTCCCATCGGTGTCTCCACTGATATCAAATAAAAATGGATAGAGAACTTAAAATTTCTAAATAGAGTATTGATCTTTACTTTTTTTTTTCTTTCAATTGAAATCTTCCATAAAAACACTACTATGTAGTTTATCTATTATCACTTACCTATAGACCCAAACGCGCAGACCACCATCAATTAGTCTCTTGATGGTAGGGAGCATGGAAGATGGTGCATCACTCCAAAATGAGATATTATTGCTGCAGGAATAACAAGAGTATATAAGGATATAACTCATGCACATCGACTCTATAAAACATTTTATCATTTACGTTGTAGCAGAGTATGCCTCATTTGTGGGATTCCAAGGGGTATGTTGTTGTTTGTTAGTAGCAGAGTATGTTTTAGTTTTTAGGTAATTCCACTTATTATAAATCGTTCTGTAATTATTTCTTAATTAGGTACCTTGATGGCATTTAAATTCTTTTATTATATAAAAATGACAAGTGAATTTTCTAAAGGAAAAAAAAAGAATAATCAGTAACTACATTTTGCTGACCTGCAATGAGTCCATGGATAAGGAATTTTGGTGATATTTGCATGTAGTGCAGCTTGAACATCTGGTCTATTCATATAAGTTTCTGTGTAATCGGAGAGACAAGGATCGTACCCTATTGGTCTTTTGTTCCATCCTTCCTAGATGTTTCAATTTTGACCAAGAAATTATATTTATCGTGATGAGTAAACCATAGTAAGTATGATATGGAGAAACGGATGTACTACAACTTACAATTTTGGTGGTGGAGTTGTTGTTAACACATTTGGGGGCGTAAAGGCTGTACATGTCTAAGATTTTGTAAACAGCAAAGTACTGATTAAGAAGATTGTCGCAGTCATCGCCTAGCGGTTTCAAGCTGAAATTACAAACCCTCTTAATGGAATGGTACAAATGATCCGATATGACTGCGTGATCCCATGCATAGTCTATCATCCCTTTTTGGTCTGTTTCATCGTCCATCAATGCATTCCCAATCTGCAATTAGTGAGAGCAATAAGATGGACTGAAAATGATGGATAGAGTGGGTAATCAATCAAACACGTACCATGAATCCTTTGAAATTTATGCGGTCCTCTCTTTTGACCTTTTTATTGTTGTCAAAGATTTGCGCTGCTAGCTGGGGAACATAGTGTCCTGCAAAAATGAAGAGTATCGCTCAGTAATCACTACATTATTTACAAAAAGAGACCATAATCCACATGTGTATATTTACCAGCGTAACTTTCACCAGCAATGTAGAATTTATGGGACCTGAACTGTGGAAATCTTTGAAACCAATTGACCAGGAATTTATATGAATCTTGAGCTGATAAAATAAAAGCAAGGATGAATAAAATAACTGTATTGGAAGAGATTACTCACTAAATGACCATTACTTCACCTGTATTAGTGTCTCCAAGCTCTTTGATATCACTGGAGGTGTTTGTGTATGAAAATCCGACACCAACAGGGGATTCCAAGAACAATAAGTTTGCGGCTGGGGATTTAATAACCAAAATTATTCATAGATTACTCACTTTATTTATTTGATAAAGGGGTATCTAATAGGATAAATTCCTAACCTTTATTCCAAGTGAACTTGTTGAACTTGAGTTCTGGCTTATTTTTCTGTGTGAAGAAAGGCCCCAACTCCTCTGCTTCACCATAGCCAATTGAGGAGCATCCTGGGCCTGAAAATGAGAATCAGACCACGTCCATTATGATGCCTTTACTTGGGCTCTACACCATTATGGCCATTTGAAGTTCACAAACGATTCTTGGCCTTAAAGGTCCTTAACGGTATTTTCACGTACACAACAATAACCCAATTTAGCCCAATAACAAAAGAACAGCTTTTACAATTTTAGCTAGCATGTAAAGTATAATTACTGCTCCCTTTGTTTGACATATCTTCACTTAGCGCCATGTTTAAGAAAACAAAAGAGATTTTGATCTTAAATTAAAGATGTCAGATGTACCTTTTGATTTTAACCATGTCATTTAGAAAGTCTAAATTAAATAATTATTAAATACATCAAGAGTCATTATTAAAAAGAAACATATATCAAACAAATTGAAATTGAGGAAGTATATATTAACTATGCATTGATTATATATGATTATAATCCTATAATAACAGGTGTAATAAGGTGAAATATTTCCAGCTAGAGGTGACAAATGCGTGGATTGGATTGGATTTGGATGGATTGAATATGGATTGAGCCAAAATGGATTGAATCACAGTCCATCCATATAAAATATGGATTTGGTCAAATATGGTTTGGATAAGAATGGTTCTAACCCACTTTATTCTCTTGAAGCCAAAAAAGGATTAAATCAAAGATAGATTGTTAATGTTCAATCCTAATCACCCCAACCCTACTTCCAAATAATTATTTTTGAAAAAAGTTATTTTTTTAATTTTTTTAATAAAAGTTCATTTTTTCGGTGTACCGAAGTTTTGACCCCTACACCGAATCGAATAACTGAACTTTTGAATAAAGAACACCTACACCGAACCAAAAAATCGAATTAGCTTGGTTTGGTTCGATTTTTCGATATTTATGCCCACCCCAATAAAAAATTTAAAAAAAGTTAAATTTTTTTGCCCCCTTACCCCCACCAACACCAAACCGAAAAACGAATTAGTTTGATTTGGTTTGATTTTTTGATTTTTCGGTATTTATGCCCGTCCCAATAAAAATTTTTTTTAAAAAAAATTATTTGCCCCCCCCCCAACCCACCCCAACACCGTGTTAGATTGTGAAGCTTGATGTAATATTTAATGTACTGTTAAATATTGTCAACCTTGTGGGTCAAACTCCACGGTGAGCTTGCCGGGGGGTGTGGGGCCGGAGCGGAGCCCTGACCCACAATGAAGGTTTTACTGTTCATTCTCCATGTAAAAATATTTTGTATTCATTTAATATATATATATATATATTACACCCATGGAGGTTGCCCAAGTAATTGAGTGTTACCACATTAAAAGAATTGTCTTCCCGTTTTTAGAGAGAGAAACTCTCACTTCTCTGTACTTCTTCTTCAAGATTTCTTCTTCTTCATCATATTAATTTCTTTAGATTTGGTGCAGATCCTAACAACTGGTATGGGAGCGAGGTTAGATTCACCACGATCTGTGTTGACGGAGAGTTCGAAGGTCGCTATTGACAAGTTTGATTGCTTCGATTTCGGGTTCTGGAAAATGCAAATCGAAGACTTCTTGTATCAGAAGGATTTTCTTGAACCCTTGACTGAGGCGAAGCCGGAGGAAATTGAGATCAGAGAATCTTTGGGTAATGCTCTCAGTGTTGACCATAGGGGAGGAGTAAATCGAGGGGTCAAAATACACATGGTAGATCTAAGTCAAAGAATAGTGAAAAATCTCCACATAAATCTAATGTGTTATGTTGGAACTGTGGAGAGAAGGGACATATTAGGACAGACTGTAAGAAACCCAAAAAGAAGCAGAATAACAGATCTAGGAAGGATAATGACTCCGTAAATTCAGCAGAAGATATTGAACATGCACTAGTTCTTAGTGTTGACAGCCCGGTTGAATCTTGGATTTTGGATTCTGGTTCTTCATTCTATACATCACCAAGCAAAAATTTGTTTCGAAATTTCAGGTCTGAATATTTCGAAAATGTATATCTTGTTGAAAATAAAGCTTTGCCTGTTGAAGGAAGGGGGAGATGTTTGGATACATACTCCATCGGCCAATAAATGGATGCTGGAAGATGTCAGATATATTCCTCATCTCAAGAAGAATTTGCTTTCTGTTGGTCAGTTAGACAACTCAGATTATACATTAGTGTTTGAAAATGGGTCGTGCAAGGTTGTGAAGGATGCTATGATTGTAGCACGTGGCACAAAAACTGGAATATTGTACACCACTGAAGGATGTATAAACTTAACTGCTGTTACTGACAATGTGCAGTTCAAGTTGTGACAAAATAGACTAGGACACATTAGTGTCAAAGGAATGAAAATACCTGCTAAAAAGGGAGTTTTGGAAGGTCTTGAATCTATTGATTCGGATTTTTGTGAAAGTTGTGTTATGGGAAAGAAGAAACGTGTGAGTTTCACGAAGGTTGCAAGAGAGCATAAGAAAGAATGATTAAAAATGGTCCATACTGATGTATGGGGACCATCTCCAGTTTCATCACTTGGTGCTTCCAGATTTTATGTAACCTTCATTGATGATTTCAGCAGGAAAGTTTGGGTCTACTTCATGAAACACAAGTCTGATGTGTTTGCCATTTTTAAGAGATGGAAGGCTAAAGTTGAGAATCAAACGGGGCTGAAAATCAAATGTTTGAGGTCAAATAATGACAGAGAGTATGAATCATTAGAAATCAAGACATTCTATGCAGCTGAGGGAATTAGACTGATGAGAACAGTCCCAGGCAAGGCAAAGACAGAATGGTGTCGCTGAAAGGATGAACAAAACGTTAAATGAGCGTGCATGAAGTATGAGAATTCATTGTGGGTTGCCTAAGACAGACGTAGTGAACACAGCTGCATACTTGATCAATCGAGGTCCATCAGTTTCATTGGGATTTAAAATTCCTGAAGAGGTATGGACAGGAAAGGAAAACAAGTCGTCACACTTGAGGACCTTTAGATGTGTTGCTTATGTTCACATTGATCCTGAGAAAAGAGACAAGCTTGATGTTAAGGCTATGAAGTGTTATTTCATAGGTTATGGTTCTGACGTGTTGGTTACAGGTTTTGGGATGCCAAAAACAAAAAAATCCTAAGACATTGTGACGTGATATTTGATAAAAATATTCTGTACAAACACAATAACAAGAAGGACTCAGAGATTGCAAAACAAGTGGGAGTTGAGATGTAAATTACACCTAGTGAAGAGGGTGTAACTCAAGAAACTCTAGAAACTGCTGCTGAAAAGCCAAAAGTGGAACAAGTGACACTAGAATCAGTGTTGAGGAGATCATCCAGAACCATCAGAGCACTAGATAGATATTCACCCTCATAACAATATCTGTTGATGACTGATGAGGGGGAACCCCGAGTCTTTCAGTGAGGCTAAACAGGTGGAAGACTCAAGCAAGTGGGAGCAAGCCATGGATGATGAAATGAGCTAACTTGAAAAGAATAATACTTGGGAGCTAACTGAATTGCCTGTTGGAAAGAGAGCTTCGTTGAACAGATGGTTATACAAAATCAAGCATGAACAAGATAGAAAAAGAAGATTCAAAGCTCGGTTAGTAGTCAAAGGATATTCACAAAGGAAAGGTATTGACGATGCTGAAATATTTTCTCTTGTTGTGAAATTAACTACTATCCGGATTGTTTGGAGTATTGTTGCTGCTGAAAATTTGCATCTTGAGCAAATGGATGTAAAAATAGTGTTTTTACATGGTGACTTGGACAAGGAAATATAGCAACCAAAGGGATTTGTAGTTCCAGGTAAGGAACACTTGGCGTTTAAGCTTAGTATGAGCTTTTATGGGTTACAGCAGGCACTTAGACAGTCGTACATTAAATTTGACTCCTTTATGATCAAGAGTAGTTTTCACCGAAGTGAAAAGGATCAGTGCTGCTACTTCAAGAAAAATTCTGATTCTTATATCCTTTTTCTCTTGTATGTGGATGATATGTTGATTGCAGGTTCTAGCATGAAGGAGATAAACAATCTGAAGGCAGGTTTATCTTCTGAGTTTGAAATGAAAAATTTAGGTGCTGCAAGCATATTCTTGGAATGAGAATTGTTCGGGACAGATCTGCTGGCACTTTAAATCTTTTCCAAGAGCAGTACATTGAGAAGGTGCTATCCAGATTCAGGATGAATAATGCTAAGCCCAGGACTACTCCTTTGGCAAGTCATCTGAAATTGTCAAAAGAGAAGTCACCGAAGACAACTGAGGAAAGTGAACACATGGCACTAGTTCAGTATGCCTTTGCAGTTGGGAGCTTGATATATGCTATGGTCTGCACAAGACTAATATAACACATGCAGTAGGAGTTGTCAGCAGGTATATGTCAAATCCGGGGAAAGAGCATTGGGAATCTGTGAAATGACTTCTAAGATACTTGAAAGGTGCATCTAATACTTCATTTTGTTTTGCCAATGGCAAGATTATCTTGCAGGGATTTGTCGATGCTGATTTGAGTGGTGATGTGGACTTGAGCAAGAGCACATCTGGGTACATCTTCACTATAGGTGGTACTACGGTGAGTTGGATGTCAAAGCTTCAAAAGTGTGTTGCTCTTTCATCTATGAGGTAGAGTATGTAGCTATAGCTGAAGGTAGAATAGAAATTATACAGCTGGCTGATTATCTGGAAGAGTAGGGCAAAGGGTTGCACGAAAAACTCTCTACATAGACAATCAAAGTGCCATACAATTGGTGAAAAACTCAGTCTATCATGTGAAGACGAAACACAAAGACGGTACCATTTTACTGGCAAGTCAGTTGAAGATGGTGATATGTATTTGGAAAAGATAGAGGGTGCAAAGGATCCAGTAGACATGTTGACTAAATGTGTTGATGTTGAGAAACTAAGGTTGTGCAAAACCTTGGTCGGTCTTTTGTAGTTGCTACAGAAAATGATTGTTGTGGTGTAATAAAAATATTAATGATACAGATTTATTTTTGTTGTTGTTGATTGGATAAGTCTTCAAGTGGGAGAATTGTTAGGTTGTGGAGCCTGATGTAATATTTAATGTACTGTTAAATATTTGTCAACCTCGCGGGTCAAGCTCCGCGGTGAGTTTGCCAGGGGGTGTGGGGCCGGGGGCAGAGCCCCCTACCCATAGGTGGCGTTCGGGGCGGAGCCCCCACCCATATATACACACACATGTTACACCTGTGGAGGTTGCCCAAGTAATTGGATGTTACCACGTTAAAAAAATTGTCTTCCCGTTTTTAGAGATAGAAACTCTCACTTCTCTCTACATCTTCTTCAAGATTTCTTCTTCTTCTTTATCTTAATTTCTGCAGATCTGGTGCAGATCCTAACACACCGAACCAAAAAATCGAATTAGTTTGGTTTGGTTCAGTTTTTCGGATTTATGCCTGTTCCAAATAAAAAAATTCAAAAAAGTTACTCCCCCCGCCCTCCTTCCCTTTTCCCCACCTCGATATGGAACCAAAAAATCAAATTAGTTTGGTTTGGTTCGATTTATCGATTTTTCGGTATTTATGTCCGTCCTAATAAAAAATAAAAAAAAGTTATTTCCCCCGCCCCTCCCCCATACTCCGACACCGAACTGAAAAATCGAATTACTTTGGTTTGGTTCCATTTTTTTATTTCCCGGTATTTATGTCCATCCCAATAAAAATTAAAAAAAAGTTATTTTTTGCCCCCACCCCCCACCCCACCCTGACACCGAATTGAAAAACTGAATTAATTTGGTTCGGTTCGATTTTTTCATTTTCCGGCATTTATGCCCGACCCTATAAAAAATATTAAAAGAAATTTGCCCCCTCTCCCCTCCCAACAATGACACTGAATTGAAAAACTGAATTAGTTGGGTTTGGTTTGATTTTTCGATTTTTTGGTATTTATGTCCGTCCCAATAAAAAATTAAAAAATTTTTATTCCCCCCCACCCCGACACCAAACTGAAAAATTGAATTAGTTTGTTTTGGTTCGATTTTTTAATTTTTCGGTACTTATGCCTACCCCAATAAGAAATAAAAAAATCATTAACCCCCCCTCCCCCTCCAAATTTTTTAAAGAAACATAAAAAAAATCACGCACACAAATTTTTTTAGAGCAAATAAGAATTTTTTATTATGAGTTGGGAGATTTATGGGTACCCATATTTTATCCATTTTGACCATATTTGTATGAACTCTTAAAATAGATCAATCCATATTTATCCATTCAGAAAATATGAGTCATCATCAAACATCAACATACCCCAGTGGCTCAAAAAGCTCCCGCTCATTGTGGGGTGAGGGGAGGTCGGATGTACGCAGCCTAACCCCTATGTTTAAAAACATAAAATCGTTGTTTCTAGATGACTCATGAGGAGTGTCGAAAGTTGCATTGACTAACTTCTACTTCACAAAAGAAAGAAGCGCAGACAGTTTGAAGAGCCATTTTGCTTTATTCCATCATACTCCAAAGCCAAAAAATAGTTAATCTTTGACTCCATCCGAAAATATGAGTGATCCACTAAAATAAATATGGATAAAATGAGTTCCTTTTATCTTATATGAATTAAAATTGTCACCCCTATTTCCAGCTAGCTAGTTAATATTGTTAAGATCCTTCTAGTAAATGAAAAGTAGTTTCTTTTATATTTATTGAAATTCGATATGCCTACGGGTAGAGAAAGTGAAATAGAGGAGGGGATCATAAGACGGAAAAAAAAAACTTTCACCAATAAGATAAAAGGTGAATGAAAATTATTATCATGCCGTAATATGTCCCTCTTTGCTTTTATAACGAACCAAAAACAAAGAGGAATTTGAAAAAGGCAAAACAGTGATTTTCATAAACTAGTACTTGAAACTTTTAATCACTCTTTCCTTCAGTTCAAAGAGATAAAAGCAAGTGAACAATAACAATCATTTCAGTTCAAAGAGAAAAAAGCTAGTGAACAATAACAATCATTTGCATTTTCCGGGAAAAACTCTTTTTTTTTTTTTTAAGGTTTTTCCTTTGAGTATATTTTTAATATCCTTTCAAATTCCAATCATTAGCCCAAAAAAAAAAACTTATCCACAGCCAGAAAAGGGTAAAGGTTTCCACATTTTTCTTCTGCTGCTATTTGTATAATTCTCATTACTTGTCTTTGTTTCTAAGCACATATAGCTGGAGATTATGACATATCATAATTTAAAGCTGGCCCTCCATTCCCAATATCTATTTTATTTTGGAAGAGGCAAAGTGAGGAATTGAATCCACACAATAAGTAAAAATTTATATAACCAACAAAGTGATTTTTTTTATAAAAAATATTTGTACAATAATAGTTTAATTAAGTACTGCGATGTACCCAGGCATCAACAGCAACAAAAAAAAAAACATTACATTGTATGCCTATTGAGGGAAAAATATTTAGAGAATAACCAACATTATATATATACACATAGAATTGATATGATATAAACAGAAATGAAATGGATTTAATTTGTATGTAGTAACTGACCTCCATTGAGCCATAAAAGTAGTGGCTTGTTGTGAGGGTTGCTAGTGGCCTCAAAGAACCAGTAGAAGAGTGCTCTTCCATGGGTCTCATTTACAGTAATATATCCAGCATACTGCTTGAAACTCACCGGTGGCTGACCGGGTAACCCGATTACTCGATCTGCCTCTTGTTCACCCAAAACTTGTTTCCTGATAATATTATCATCATTTGATCCTCTTGACAATGCTCCAAAACTCACAACAATAAGAAAATTAATGTAGAAGAAATATCGAAACATTTTTATCAACTTGTTAACGGGACAGAGGAGGTTGTGTGTGTGTGGTTTATATAGCAGTGAGAAGACATGTACATATCTGTCACCACTCTCTTATTATTTTATTTCCCTTATATAATCTCTTATTATTAAAGTAGATTTAACTGTTATAAATACTCACTTTGCACGTAACAAATTCATCAAGATTACTTTTGATTTAACTTATATTATTAAAATATACCGCCAATCATATATGTAAGTTTAATTTATCGTTTATGATAAGATGGTTTAGGATACCATCGTAGTTGTCCTGGCTTGATATCTTAGCCCTTGTACTCCTCAAAATTTCATCTGAAACACCTAAAATCAATTAAAACAAATATTTGAAAACCCTCGATACATGTGTGTTTCTCACTTTTATATACAGATATATATATATATATATATATATATATATATATATATATATATATATATATTTACCATTTGAATAAAAATTGAATATAATAAATTAAATAAATCGATTTTTTTTTTATTTGA
>JAPFFP010000046.1:2220507-2231113 GCA_026153255.1 Solanum medicagineum
TAAAAGGTATTGTTCAATTTCCAAAATCTGGAATCTCCTAAATAAAACCCTAACTTAAAGTAATTATAGTAGTTACACATTCAGCCCTACAAATTACACAGAAAAGACAGCTGGCAACTAGTACGTCTTGGAGGTACGACTCGTAGGGTGACCTACGAGTCGTAATCAGGGTCTTATATCAGGTGCTCGGCATTTTGGACTCAACTGGTATGACCCACTGGTACGATTCATTACTTGGGCTACAACTTGTAAACTACTCTCGTAGTCTAGGCCTCCAGTTTTTGGTCCAAAGTTTTAGCTCTCTGTTTCCTACTATGATTCCACTTATATGAGTTGTATTGAGACCTACGACTCGTAGGGTGGCCTCATAAGGCTGACTTCCACTTAGCAGATTTTTTTTATCTTTGCTCTCTGTTTCTACCTACGAGATCACCCTACGACTCGTTGCTTGTGCTACGACTCGTAGGTGAGCTCGTATGTTCTGCACTTTAGCAAAATCTGCAATTTTTTCTCCAAAATCATGCCAACCTAACTTTTCTGCAATAACAACACAAAAACACATAAAAACCATAAAAAGTCGCACTAAGAACTCACAAAATTCCTTGTTTTAGGCATCAAATGTGTTGTATTTTGACATCACATCAACACCCTCCACTTAGAACAGTTGTTTGTCCTCAAGCGATGACTTAATCTAAGTCGACAATGAGAAACACATAGCAGTTATTCTAATGGCATATATATTATTTACTCTAATTTAGGTACCCAAATTTCATTTTCAAAACAAGATTGCAAGGCTACTAAGCAAAACAAAACACAAAGATGAATATGGCAACCCAACTATGATAAGCTAAAGAGCATCAACCATCCACAATCACTGGTATAGTCATATGCTAATCAAGTAGTGCAAATGCCCTCACAAAAGAGAAGTCCCTCTTACTCACTCAAAAAAGCACTTAGAATTTAGGGACGGTGGAAGCATTCTCACTCTCACGAATAAAATTCACGCAAAATGAATAACCCCATAGGCTTGCCCCTATACTCAATTTTTGATTGGCGACAAAGTGGATTTGGATCACTTTAGTACTTAACGGCTTATAACATAGGCTCATGGGGCTTTGGTATGGCATTTTAGGCAAGTAGTGACTAAAAGCTATCCTTGAACCATGTTTACTAACACTTTTACCTTCATAACCCAAACATTTTCACTAAAACCCTTATTCTCCTATTTCAAGCTTTCTGCCGGTGCCTTCTTTTTCTTTTCAGATGTGCCTTATTTTTGAACTCCTTTTTGCTAATTGTTCTCAATTCAAGGCACAATTTGACGTAGTATTACTTAAGACTCTGGATAGTAACTCTTTAAAATGAATCAAAACATTATAAATAGTGTTAACTTGTCTTCAAAGGCAACTCAGATTGCCCAAACTGAATCTAATTTGGACAACTGGAGTATCCCTGAAGAACCCTTTAACAAGATCCATCAGATAGGTCATTTTAGTCTAATTAGAAGACATAATATTAAGACCTGTGAGTCTACCATTGCGATTAATAATTCTTTAGAAATTATTAGACTTTTGAATGAACAAGACATAGTCAGATATAGATCTCTGTTTAATTATTTGCATATTGGACTTGTTCAAGTTGCTATCAAACCCCTTTTTCGAAAAGGACTTAACATCCCTGTTTTTGCTTTATTGCATGATGCAAGATTTTTGAATTTTGATGATTCTTTGTTAGGAGCTCTTGAAAGTAACTTAGCTGATGACCCTATTTACTTTAACTGCTATCCTAACTTCTCTGTAGATATTAATGATCCAAATGTTATGGACACTTTGACTCTAAATATTAAAACAAAAAATATGAATAGCAAATCTGAGACAAGAGAATTAGCAGTTATTTACCGAGTCTATTACAGACTCATGAGAACCACTCTAGCTCCGAAGGCTAAAGTCGAGAGTGTAAAGGGAGTTACTATCCTTATGGAAGAAAACCATAATCATAGTACTGTCTTTGTTCCCCGGCTTCTAAAATGGAATGACCTTCTTGCCAATACTGATTGGCATTTTGAAGCCATTACACAGCCTTTACCTTCTCATCCTGAGAAAAGACAAAGTGAACAGATCATCCAGAATTCGGATGGATCGATCGATCTTAAATTTCTCAACACTCGTGCTCGTCCGCCTCTCCATCAACTTCTTCCAGAACCCTCGAGGAAGAGATGCATTATTCGCGTAGCCAATCTTTTCGCTCTTCAGGAAAGGGTCAGGTCAGTGGAGTAGATTTTTCGGGAGAAATCCTCAAAGTATTCTAAAAACCAAGAGTCTAAGAACCTAGCAGTCCCACAGAATATGATATGGAGCCACCGAGGCAATAAACAGACCCTGGATTGGGAGTTATTACTGCAAATAATGATTTTTCTCCAGACATGAATTCTTTGAAAGCCCTCTGGATGGCACCAGAGAATAAATTAAAGGTTTCCTAGTATAGTCATACTTTTTCTCAAAACCAAAAATCTTTGTTTCAAAATAGTGGATTTTGATATGAAGCGTTTAAAATGTGATATTGAATTTTTTAAATGGCTTGAAATCACTGGTAAACTTGATGACCAAAAAAGATCTCTTTCAGTTCTTGTTAATAAATAGTATACTCAGACTAATAAAGTTGTAGAGTCTACCATTCTGCCTCTTGAAGGCATTAAAATCCCTCATTCAAATGAGATTGTTTCTGCTTCACCTTTTAAACTCAAGAGCGAAAATCCCCAGTTAACTGCTCTGAACAAAGATTTGGATAAGGTTATTGGACAAAATAACTATACCAATAGACTCTTATATACGGTTGCCCAACAGCTTGAGGAGACCAAAACAAAATCAGTTTTTAACCCTCCTATTCCTAGTTCTAGGCCTAGTACTAGCCTTGGTGCATTTGAGCCTAACCCTATATTTAAACCCCCTGAGTTTTTGAAAGATAAATTTCCTAAATTAAGCGATGACTTTAAAGTCTCTGGAAAACTTCTTGAAGAAATTAACAAGAAGTTAGCTCACTTTAGTATTTCTGAAAAAACTGACTCTAGCAAAGAAAAAGCTAGTGTTCAAACTTTGAAGGAGGATTCCATCTCCAGAGTTTAGGGTAGAGACCATACCTGAAAGAATTATTATTCGCGACCCTCTTTCCCGGATATCCAGTTCAAAGAAAATCCTTATTTATCCTCCTCTTCCTATACTGGTAGTTAGATACTGGAATGGAATATTGATGGACTGGCAGAGCATAAGATCTACACTAAACTTACTGAGATGGGTGTAGCTGTTGCTGCCTATAAAGTCTGGGGAGCTTCCGATAAAGAAGCCGCTACCCTCATAGTATCAGGATTCACCGGCATGCTTAGACGTTAGTGGGATAATTATTTCGCTGATAGTCTCAAGCGCAAATTCTTGATGCTACCACTATTTCTACCACCATTTAGGTTGAAAGTGGTAGTGAAACCATCGCTCATGAACCTAAAGAGGATACGTGTGCCATCCTCCTTTACCACATTACTAAACACTTTGTGGCTGAGCCCAAACTCTTTCAGGATAGAAGTCTTGAAATTCTGAATAACCTATCGTGCCCCAAGCTGACTGAATTTAGGTGGCATAAAGACAACTTCCTCGCCAAAGTCATGATTCGATCAGACTGTGATAGTGACTTTTGGAAAGAGTGATTCATTAGTGGTCTGCCTCCTCTGTTCGCAGACAAGGTTAGAGCCAAAATTAGAGATCATTGTGATGGAAAGATCCCCTATCGCCAAATGACCTATGGAGACATTGCCAGTTTTATCAACGTCATAGGCCTAGAGCTTTGCACAGACCTTAAGCTCAAGAGTCAACTTAAGAAAGATAAGTTGACCACTAAAGCTGAGTTAGGTAGTTTCTGCCGAGACTTCGGTTTTGGCAAAACTGATTCTCCCCCTTCTAAGGTTGTCAAAAGGACTGTTAAGAAGTCTGCTCATAAGTCTAGAAAAACTAAACCTAGTACATCTGCCGACAAACTGAGGAAGAAGTTCAAGAAGCGTCAACCTTCTAAAAAGGAAGACGTTTGCTGGAACTGCGGTAAATCGAGACACATAGCCAACTAGTGTAAATCTTTTTGTAAGAGGAAGAAGATTAATCTCTTAGGTCTAGATGATGATATTAAGGAGAAACTCTTTTCTATCCTCCAAGATAGTGATTCTTCTTCAGAGTACTCCTCCTCAGATGAGTATAGCGACGAAGAGAATATTAACGTCGCATACGAAACAGGTGAGAGTCAATCTGGAAATGATTGCTCTTGTGAAGGTGTTTTCTGCGACGACACGAAGAACACTATTCAAGTGATTACTGAGGATACCAAAGAAGTTCTTTTTGATATCATTGATTACATCAAAGATGAAGAGTCTTGTGCCAAGTACCTTCTTGAATTGAAGAAGATCATTCTCAATTCTCAAGAGAAGAAACTTTCTAGGTCCATAGAGCCTTTCAACATGAAGTCTGTTATTTCTAGGTTCGACAAACCCTCCGAGCCTTCTGTCTCTGACTTGCGAGAAGAGATGAACTCTCTCAAGCAGGAGGTCAAAGAAATTAAATCTCGCCTAGAAAAGGTCGAGGTTGATGCTCTTACCTCTCAAGTTCTTCGAGACGTTTCTTTACGAAATGATAAGGGAAAATCGATTGTATTCCCTGACACCGATCATCTAGCTAATTTCCCAGGATAAAATTTTGAATCTGATTCTCCTCTAGAATCTCATCCTTCTATTCTTACCATCAAATTTCTCAGTCAGCATATACCCATCAAATTGGTTGTTGCTAAAGACTTAGTCCTCAGAAAAGTTGCACTGCTTGACAGTGGAGCTGATCGCAATTGTATTGTGAAAGGCCTTATTCCTCTAAGGTACTTAGAAAAAAGTACTACTCGTTTATATACTGCTATGGGAGAGCGACTAAAGATTAATTATAAATTATCTAGAGATCATATCTGTAACAACAATATTTGCTTTATGAATGATTTTGTTATTACAGAAAACATCAATGAAGATATTATTCTGGGTTTGCCTCTCATTAATCAGTTGAAACCTTATACTGATGACTTTGATGGTATTCATGCATGCATCTTAATCAAAAGGTTTTCTTTCCATTTGTTAAATCTCTTTCTCCTGAAGAAAGTTCTTTCCTAAAAATAAAACTTTTTTTTAAAATTAATTGACTTTCTAATCATATCTCCTTTCTAAAGGAAGAAATTAAGACTGAACAAATCAAGCAAATTTTAAAAACCCCGGGAATGGTCAATAAGATCGAATCCCTTCGAAGACATTTTGAAAAAGAGATTTGCTCTGGTTTGCCCACAGCCTTTTGGGAACTGAAAAAGCATTTTGTTGAACTACCATACATTTCTGGTTCTGATGAAAAGGATATCCCTACCAAAGCTAGACCTATTCAGATGAATCATGAAATGATGGAATTTTGTAAAAAAGAAATTAATCATTTGTTAAAACATGGTATTATTCTCCCTTCTAACTCTCCCTGAAGTTGTTCTGCATTTTATGTAAATAATAGTGCAAAAAAGGAAAGAGGCGCACCTAGGTTAGTAATAAATTATAACCTTTGAATGCTGTTTTGAAATGGATTAGGCATCCGATTCCTAATAAAAGGGATCTGCTAAAAAGAATCTATAAGGCTAATGTCTATAACAAGTTTGACAAGAAATCTGGATTTTGGCAAATTCAAATTGCTGAACATGATAAGTATAAGATTGCTTTTAATGTACCGTTTGGCCATTATGAATGGAATGTTATGCCCTTTAGTTTGAAAAATGCACCTTCTGAATTTCAAAATATTATGAATAGCATTTTTAACCCTTACACCTACATGTCAATTATTTATATTGATGATGTGCTAATCTTTTCTGAGGACACTGATTCTCACTTTAAGCATTTGAACACTTTCTTTAACATTGTTAAAAGAAATGGTCTTGTGGTAAGCGCGAAAAAGATTAAGCTTTTTCAGACCTCAATTAGATTTTTGGGTCATGACTTGTTCCAAGGTAGTCATAAACCTATTTGTAGAGCCATAGAATTCTCTACCAAATTCCCAGATGAGATCAAGGACAAACCCAGCTTTAGAGGTTCCTAGGAAGTCTAAATTATGTTGCAGATCCTAACGTTAGGCAGGTTTGTGAACCCCTTTATAAGAGACTTAGGAAGAATCCCTCACCATGGAGTGATGAGCAAACCAATGCTGTTAGAAAAATTAAGAAATTAGTCAAGAACCTTCCTTGTTTAGGGATATCAAATCCTAAAGCTTTCATGATTGTAGAAACTGATGCCTCTGAATTAGGTTATGGAGGTATTCTTAAGCAGCGTGTTAACCTAGATAATGGTGAGCAGCTGGTGAGGTTTACTTCAGGAGTCTGGAACTCAGCCTAAAAAAATTATAGTACTATTAAAAAAGAAGTACTTTCTATAGTGCTATGTATGGACTAAATTTCAAGATGATTTGGTGAACAAAGAATTCTTACTTAGGGTTGATTGCAAATCAGCCAAAGAGATTTTGCAAAAAGATGTTAAAAATCTTGTTTCTAAACAAATTTTTGCTAGATGACTAGCTCTGCTGTCTAGCTTTGATTTTCAAATTAAGTTTATCAAAGGAGAAAATAATTATTTCCCCGATTTCCTAACCCGAGAATTTCTACAGGGTCATGAAGTCCCCAAGACCTAATTTGCCATTCAAAAATGTTAAGCAGGAAAGGCAGCCTCCTACGGCCCAACCTTTCACCCCTGTTTCTCCAGACCTAGCTCGTCAAAGACCTTCTTTTCATCCATTACCCACTCTGGGCCCTAGCCCAAATAGATTCCAAGTCCTTGGAGACATACCCAAAGTTCAAGGCCCATTACCTGAATCCGAGTCCTCTTCCAAAGAGTGCATTGTTGTGCAAAACAAACAAAGCTATGAGATGAAAATCCCAGAATATTTTGCCCAAGCTGTAGATCTTAGAATCTCCACTCAAAAGGCCCAAACTCCCCCTGAGGAAAGTTTTGAATACCTTACCACTAAGGTAATCCCCATCCTTGCCCTAGACATGGAATTTGAGAATGGCAGGGTACTAGACATAGTAAAACCCTACTATAATAATTAGAATTATGTAGATAGCTCTAATCCCCTTCATACTCATTTGTATTTTGAAGCAATCCTAGTTGACACTGATTCCATTGAGATAGAACACACCTATGGAGAACGAGACTCCAATTTCATCTAGTACTCTAGATGTACCATTAAGAAAATTCTATCTCCCATCGAATGGCATGTTGATCATCTTCTTACTCCCATACCTTTGAGTATGGAATACAGACCCCAGACATACAATTAGATCATGGGTAGGGTAGTTCCTTTTATTTACCTTGAGTTTTCTAGAAGCATAAGCTCTGACATTATATTTTGTAACAACACACAACCTAAACCAACACGAGAAGCATCACAATACACCACAAATCCCTCAAGCCCATCTGGTATGACAATATCAGAGCGGACACAAACTTGTCTTTTAATGATTGGAAACTCCTTTCACATTCATCGAACCACACAAACTTGGCCTTCCTTTGAGTCAATTTTGTCATAAGATAAGCAATGGAAGAGAACCAATTCACAAACGTCCGATAGTAACCCGTTAAGCCTAAGAAACTCCTAATGTTCGACGGGGTCAAGGGTGTAGGGCAATTTCTAATCACATCATTCTCTTTTGGATCTACCTTCATACCATCCTTCGACACCACATGTCCTAGGAAGGCAACCTCCCTCAACCAGAATTCACACTTTACATATTAGCATACAATTTCTCATCCCTCAACCTTTGTAACACAACCCTCAAATGAGCCCTATGCTCCTCCTTACCGTGAGAATAGATCAAAATGTCATCAATGAAGACCACAATAAAGGAATCAAGGTAGGTTTTGAAGACCTTATTCATAAGGTCCATCAAAATGGCCGATGCATTGGTCAACCCAAAAGACATCACAACAAGCTCATAATGCCTATATCTAGTCTGAAAGGCCATCTTGGGTCATATTCCCTCACTTTTACTTGATGATACTTGGACCGAAGATCAATCCTAGAGAAATGGCTAGCCCCTTGCAATTGGTCAAACAAGTCATCAATCCTTGGAAAAGGATACCTACACTTGATGGTGATCCTATTGAGTTACCGATAGTCAATACACATCCTAAGGGACCCATCCTTCTTTTTCACAAACAACACCGAAGCACCCCAAGGTGATTGACTAGGTCTAAAAAATCCCTTCTCCAACAAGTTCCCCAGTTGTTCCTTTAACTCCTTCAACTCCACCGAGGTAATACGGTAGGGGGGAATATAAATGGGTTGAGTATTGGGGAAGAGGTCTATACGAAAGTCTATTTCCTTTTCGGGAGGAACATCGAGAAGGTCATTTAGAAGACATCAAGAAACTCGTTTACAACTGGAACCGACTCTATGGAAGGACTTTAGACTCCACATCCCTAACCCTTATAAGATGGTAAAGACACCCCTTAGACATCAACTTATGGGCTTTAATGCAAGAGGTGAATCTGTTCTTGACCACCACATCTTGACTTTCCTACTCAAGGACGGGTTCATTTGTAAATTGGAATTTGACCCTAAGGGTTCTACAATCAATAGAAGCATAGTAGGTATGCAACCAATCCATCCCAAGAATGACATCAAAGTCAACCATGTCTAACTCCACAAGATTACAAGGCAACACTTTATGCAAGATGCAAATAGGACAACTTCTATAAACTTTTCTAGCAACAATAGATGCATCAATAGGAGTAGAAACTTCATATGACTCATGCTACAACTCGGGTCAACGTGGAACTTTTTTGCAACAAAGGAGGTAACAAAAGAAAGAGTGGCACCCAGATCAAACAATGCATACACATCAAAGTCAAAGATTTTCAACATACCAGTAACAACATCAGGGACATCATCAACCCATGCCCCCCATGCAAAGAACAAACCTGGTTTTGCCTTGGGACACCATCTTGTCGGCCACCTCTCCCCAATGGGACCACATTTGCACCTTGTGGTCAAACCTCCTTGCCCTTGTTGTGATTTCAAGGGCAATTTATCGCCTTATGCCCCATTTCATCAACCGTAACAAGCATCGGTATTCCTCAATCATGGGCCACCATGACCCTTACCACATTTTGGACACACATCAATAAGTGCCACACCCCCTACACCTTGGGCCCTTGGAAGATTATTTGCAACCCTCTTATCAAATGTATGAGTAGGCCTTCTGCCTTGGTGGAACCGGACACTCCTTTAGAACTTACCCTCGAAACAGGCCCTCTTGGCCTCATGCCCCTTCTCTTCCTCAAATTCACCTCTTTCATTTGTTCAGCATAGGTCATCAAACGTGTCATGTCCATGTCACTAATCAATATGGCGGACCAACATTCTTCACTAACAAAGTCGAAACACCCATAACAAATTTGTTCATTCTTGACTTTGAGTCGGCAATCAAGTGAGGAGCAAACTTTGAACGTTGGGTGAACTTAAGGGCATACTCCCTCACACTCATGGACCCTTGTCACAAATTCATAAATTCCACCAACTTAGCTTCCCTAAGTTCAAAAGAGAAGAACCGATTAAGGAAGGCCACCTTGAACTCCTCCCAAAGCACCACATAGCGAACTCCCTTCTCTTCCTTCCATTGGTTGTACCATATTTGTGCTATCCCTTTGAGTTGGTAGGCCATCAACTCTGCCTTATCCTCCTGCCTCACACCCATGATGGACAAAATTATGTAGAACTCATCCATTAACTCATGGGGGTCCTCACTCACCTTTGACCCATGGACTTCCAAGGGATTTATTCTTATGAAGTCTCTTACTCGAGAGGCTGGCATAGGAGCATGAGGGGCTTGGGCCCCTTGGTTATCTTGATTAGCCACCACTTGTGCAAGCAAGGTGAAAGCATCCCTCAGTGCTCCATTTGTCGTTCGCTCCTTAGGCATGCGGGCTCGTCTTCCCTCGTATTAGGCATGATCTATCATAATAAAGAACAATCTTTATGGGTAAAGCTTACTTTAACTCTATAGTACAACTTAAAACATGAAGAAGGGAAACATTTCCTAAAACATCTCATAACCTCCTACTCATAGTTGTGGTACACAACACAACCATGAATAAGACTCTAATCGATGCGGTGTGTTAGACTCGAAGGGTCTAACAACCTAGTACTCTGATACCACCTTTTGTCACGAGCCAAGCCTAGGGCCTAGACCTGACAGGTGAATGGGGAACCCGAAGGAACCCCAAACAAGCCTCATGGCGTATCTTACACATCCTTAGTTGCGAAAGCAATTATAATGACAATAAGAGATAAATGTAAACAAGGGGAAATCGAACAAAGGATAAACTTCCATATAATAAACATCAAGAGTCAATAGAGTCAAGCTCATAGCTTAGATACATAACATGTCCAGCAACACCTCTATTACATAGATAAGAGCAGGGCCAAGACAACCATGGCGAATGTCCGATTTGTCATCTCAGGTTGAATTGTTGGGATGGATTGCAGAACAAATCACCATTCAGGGGGCGGTG
>JAPFFP010000046.1:2237298-2249074 GCA_026153255.1 Solanum medicagineum
TACTTAGTTCATTCAAACATGCTGACGCATTTATGCTTACATGATGTCACCATCCCAGAATTGCAATGTCCATATATCTCAAAAGTTCATGCGCGATATCGAAAATCTGACTTCATATTCTTGTTTAGGGGGGTCAAATTGAGGGGAAAATGGGTCTAACCCTGATTTTAGATCTAACGAATCGCAAATTCAATTTCCCAAAAATCGATTTCCATAGAGATTTTCCCGCCCCTGTGCGACATGCCAACTGCGATCCTCAGTACAAATTTTACCCAATTTTTCTATCTCAATCCAATGCTTTGGGTCTTGGGCCTAAGTTTTTTCATGCATGAAAATGCCTATACTTAGCCTTATTTCACCCTCATATCATTCAAGAAATTCCAAAATACACTCCTAAATAATTAGAAAATATTTTATCTCCTAAATTTATGTCTCAAAAGTCATTCAGATTCTAAGGCTCTCATTCAAGCTTCAAGTCTCTATCTCCAATCTTCATCAAGCTATTCTCCAAAGGTAGGATATGTGGGTTTCTTTTATAAGTTACTTTCACCCATGATACCCAAGCTCTATTTTACTTAGAATTGTATGATTTAAAGTTGATTTACTCATAGATCTTAATTATTATAAATATCAATGCACACTATGTTGGGGTTTTATGAAAGTATGGTTGTTTTAGCATGTTGTGAGCTATGAATTTATGATCTAATATGAGATTTGATTAAGGGTGTTGATGTATGTTACTTGGGGGTGTTACAAAGTGTTTATAGATGATTTTACATGGTATTTTCTAGCATGATTTCACTCTTGAATTGCATGATTTTACACTAACAGTATACACCTGCCAAGTGTTTAATAACATGTTCGGTTATGACTTTCTTGAGGAATTGAAGGTCCAATGCATGTCTTATGAGTTGAATGGCTATATGATGATGAAAGAAAGATATGTATATGATATTATATATTTAGTGTTGGGAATTGACCAAGCCTTACTCGGAGGGTTGTAGGCCCGGGTAACCTTGTTGAGAGGTTTGAACCTTGATCGCTTCGCTCGGAGGTGGTAGGCCCGTGAGACCATGTCGAGGGGATTGTACCTTGATAACCATGATGAGGAGTTTCTACTCCATCAATCATGTTGGGGGGTTTGTACTCCATCAACCATGTTGGGGGATTTGTACCTCATTAACCTATTAAGGGGTTCGTACCTCATTCGACTCTTCGAGGGGGTGGTAGGCCTTGGATATGCACTAACAACGGACGCTCCTTACAAATATATTATGTTATATATAAGCATGGTTTTGCTTCAAGCATCAATCATACATTCCATATTGTTATATGCTTACCCATTGTCTATGTTATGCATTTTACTTATGGTGCTTATCACTTTTTGCATTACATCCTACATGCTTAGTTCATTTAAAAATACTAACGCATACTCTATGCCTACATGATGTTACCATGTAGGAACCGAAGCCCCACTTGATCATCCTCCTCCACGTGGCTAGTACGACATCTCTCAATCTTGTTGGTGAGTCCTCTATTTCAGGGACGACACTTATGATCTCACGCTATTTTTAAGACTATCTTTCTTTTGTGTAAATGTTGACTATGAGGGTGATCCCGGTAGCTTATCTTGGCCCCCGCTAAGTATCTATGCTTTGGAGTTGTTGTTGGACATGTTTGTATTATGCTATGAGCGTTGACTCTCTCTTGACTCTTGATGTTTATGATATGAGAATTTTCCCTTAGTCTCATTTGTCCCTATCTGTTAGCTCTTGTTATATTTTATTACTTCCGCGACAAAGGATGTGTGTGTGATATACTAAGAGGCTTGTTTGAGGTTCCTTCAGGTTCCCATTTGTCGTGTCATGTCTAGGCCCTAGGCTTAGGTCATGACAAACTTTGTATTAGAGCACTAGGTTGTTAGATCCATGGAGTCCAACACACCGCGTCGATTAGAGTCTTATTCATGGTTGTATTGTGCACCACAACTATCAGTAGGAAGCTATGAGTTGTTTTAAGAAATAGTTCCCTTCTTCATGTTCTAAGTCTTGCTATAGAGTTGAAGTAAGGTTATTCTCCCCTAACGATTGTTCTTTGCTATGCTAGATCATGCCTAACACAAGAGGAACAAGAGTATGCACACTCGAGGAGCAATAATCTCATGGAGAGCTTCGGGATGCTCTCACTTTGCTTCCCCAAGTTGTGTCTAATCAAGCCAATCAAGGGGCCAAGCCCCTCATACTCCTGCACTGGCTTCTCAGGTGAGAGACTTCATAAGGATGAATCCCCTAAAATTCCATTAGGTCAAAGGTGAATGAGGACCCTCAAGAATTCATTGATGAGGTCTACAAGGTTTTGGCTATTATGGGTGTTAGATCGGGGAAGAAGGCAAAGTTGGCGGCTTACCAACTCAAGGGGGTGGCACAAATATGGTTTAACTAATAGAAAAAGGAGAAGGGTATCAATAATGTCGTGTTTTAAGAGGAGTTCAAGATAGCTTTCCTTAATTGGTTCTTCACTCTTGAGCTTAGAGAAGCCAAATTATTGGAGTTTATGATTTTGAGACAACGGTATATGAGTGTGAGGGAGTATTCCCTTAAGTTCACCCAACTCTCTAAATATGCTCTCCACTTGGTGGCCGACCTAAGGTCTTGGATGAACATGTTTGTAATGGGTGTTTCCAATTTGGTGAGTGAAGAATGTCGGTCCTCTATATTGATCGGTGACATGGATTTGTCCCGATTGATGACCTATGCCGAGAAAATGGAGGAGGAGAAGTTGAGGAATAGGAGGAGTCATAAGGTTAATAGGGCTGGATTTTAGGGAAAGTCCCATAATCGAAAGGGTGGCCGGTTCCATCAAGGCCAAGGGTCTTCTCCTACATTTAATAAGAGGGTTGCCAATGACTTTCCAAGGACCCAAGGTGTTGGGGGTGTGGTTCCTAATTGTGGGTGTCCAAAATGTGGTAGGGATCATAGTGGCCCGTGTTTGAGGGATACTAATGCGTATTATGGTTGTGAGGATATTGGGCATAAGGTGATAGGTTTCCCCCGAAATCACAATAAGGGCAAGAAAGTTCATCCATAAGGTGCTATGCGGTTCCTTTGGGCAGAGGTGGTTAACAGGGTGGTGCCCTAAGGAATAGTCTATTTTATGCTTTGCATAGGAGGCAAGGGGTTGATGAGGTGCCCAACGTCATTACTGGTATGTTCAAAGTCATTGCTTTTGATGTGTATGCGGTGATTGATCCGGGTTCCACACTTTCTTTTGTTACTCCCTTTGTTGCCAAAATGTTTCACGTTGAGCCCAAATTGTTGTGTGAGTCTTATATGGTGTCCATTCCTATTAGTGCATCTATTGTTGCTAGAAAGGTCTATAGGAATTGTCTCGTTTGCATCTTGCATAAAATATTTCCTTGTGATTTTGTTGAGTTGGACATGATTGATTTTGATGTCATTCTTGGGATGGATTGGTTGCATGCATACTATGCTTCTATTGATTGTGGAACTCGTAGGGTCAAATTCCAATTCCTAAATGAACCCGTCCTAGAGTGGGAGAGTCATGATTTGGTGGTCCAAGGTATGTTCATCTCTTCCATCAAGGCCCGCAATTTTATCTCTAAAGGGTGTCTTTATCATCTTGTGAGGGTTAGAGATGTGGAGTCTAAAGTCCTTCCCATAGAGTTGGTTCCGATTGTAAATGAGTTCTTTAACGTCTTTCCAAATGACCTTCCCGGTGTTCTCCCAAGAGAGAAATAGATTTCGGTATAGACCTCTCCCCAATACTCAACCTCTTTCTGATCCTCCTTACTGTATTGCCCAGGTAGAGTTAAAGGAGTTAAAGGGGCAACTGAGGGACTTGTTGGAGAAGGGTTTAATTAGGCCTTGCCAATAACCTTGGGATGCACCGGTGTTGTTTGTGAAGAAGAAAGATGGGTCTCTTAGAATGTGTATTGACTACTGGCAACTTAATAGGGACACCATCAAGAATAGGTATCCTCTTCCATGGATTGATGATTTGTTTGACCAATGACAAGGGGCTATATTTCTCTAAGATTGATCTTCAGTCCGGCTACCACAAGTGAAGGTGAGGGAGTGTGATATTCCTCAAACGGCCTTTCGAACTAGGTATGGGCATTTTGAGTTTGTTGTGATGTCTTTTGGGTTGACCAATGCACTGACCATCTTCATGGATCCAATGAATAGGGTCATTAAACCCTACCTTGATTCATTTGTTGTGGTATTCATTAATGATATTTTGATCTATTCTCGGGGTGAGGAGGAGCATAGGGCTCACTTAACGGTTGTGTTGCAAAGATTGAGGGAAGAGAAGATGTATGTTAAATATGGGAAGTGTGTAGTTTGGTTGAAGGAGGTTGCCTTCTTAGGTCATATGGTGTCGGGGGATGGTATTAAGGTGGATCCTATAAAGACGGATGTGATTAGAAATTGGCCTAGACCATTGAACCTGTCAGACATTAGGAGCTTCTTGGACTTAGCGGGTTACTATCGGAGGTTTGTGAATGGGTTCTCTTCTATTGCATCTCCTATGACAAAGTTGACTCAAAAGAAAGCCAAATTTGTATAGTCCGATGAGTGTGAAAGGAGTTTCCAAACATTGAAAGATAAGCTTGTGTGCGCTCCTATATTGTCACTACTGGAAGGGCTTGAGGGATTTGTTATGTATAGTGATGCGTCCAAGGTTGGCTTGGGTGGTGTGTTAATGTAAAATGGTAAGGCCATAGCCTATGCTTCCAGAAAACTCAAAGTACATGAAAGAATTATCCTACCCATTTTCTTGATTTAGCCGTCGTTGTGTTTGCATTAAAGATTTGGCGTAACTATTTGTATGGGGAGCATGTTGATGTGTTCACAGATCATAAAAGCCTCCAATATGACTTGACTCAATACTTGGTAGTACCCTCAAGATATATACATTGAAACCCTTCATCAAATCTCAAGATAGATCAAAGATTCATAGCTCAAAACATGCTTAAACAATCACACATTTATGAAACCCCAACATAGTTCATAGTCAAATTCATAATAAGTAAGACCCATAAGTAAATCAACTTAGAAACATACAATTTAGGCCAAAAGCAAGGTTGGGCATGATGGGTGGAAGGACCCAATGGTTGAAACCTACATACTAGACTTTGAAGATTTCATTGAAGATGATTTGAATGGAGATTTGAAGCAGGAATGAAATCCTTAAATTTGGAATGAGATTTGGGCACTTGAATTTAGGGTGAAATATTTGTCTAAGTGTTAGAGAGGATTTTGGGGAATGTTTTTAAATGATATGAGATTGAAAATGACTAAGTATAGGTTTTTTTACGTATGCAGAGGCTTAGGCACAAGACTCAAAGTCATGGACCAAACTGAAAAAACTGGCAACAAAATAACATAGATTTGCATCTAGTCCGTGATGCAGACACAACACGAAGGGCATTTTTATTGGTCTGTGACAGCTGCGCGTTGCGGTACCAACGCCAATCGATTTTGGAAATCAAATTTTTGGGAAATTGAAATTTTGATACGATTGCTCTAAAATCAGGGTTAGATCTATTCCCAACTTAATTTTTCCACCTGATCAAGAATATGAAGTTGGATTTTTGATATCACTTACAGATTTTGAGATATGTGGAAATAACAATTTCCGGCACTTCCAAGGCACATTTTCGGGCACTTTTTGGGGTCGTTTCAATATCTCCCCCTTGGGAACATTTTACCCCAAATGTCCAAGATACACATAAAAGAGAAATAAACAAGATGATTTCAGCCCACACAAGAATGCAACAATGCACTTACACATCATTTTCAAAAGTCCCAATATAAGTGTCAAAATCAACACGAACTTGTCAATATGAACATGAATGTATGAAAATGACATGAGGGCTGAGATGTAAGACTTGGAATGATAAAAAAAGGATTTGACGTATTATCATAAGTCTTGAATAGAATGAAAGAGGTATGGATATTGCTTCTCCATGCCCCCTCCGGCTCCCCGAGAGACACTTTCGACTTGACAATTCTTCAAAAAGGCCTTGAAAAACACTACATCCTTATTAATCAACTCTTCCACCCTTCCATCCACCTCCACCGGGACCTCCTCCTAAGAAAAATTATCCTCCTCAATACCCACAACCTCAAAGAGTTCTATGGCACTAGAGACACGAACACATCCCCTCAACCTAGAAGCATGAAGAACCAGACGAACCACATCCATATTATAGGCAACTCCAATTCATTTGGACTACCAATCCTCCCCCAACACTCTATAAGGGCCCATAAACAATAAATTCAATTCCCCTTCTTAACAAACCGTACCACACCCTTCATGTTTGGGACTGTTAGGTGAACCCAATCCTCAATACAAGCACACATAACTTAGTATCCAATGACACCATCTCCCCCTTGGGAGAAAACCTCCACTCTACCATCCCTCACCAACATCTCCATAAGATGGAAATCAAGGCCTTGCCTAACTAGACCTCTTCAACTAAAGAAGATTTGGAACCATAAAAGCCACTACACCACCCTTCTCACTTCACCCTACCTCACTTCCTTTGAAATTTACAACATAACCCTCAAATGATTCACAAACTCTTCCCTGCTTCTGGAAACAACTAACACATCATCACCAATGACCACCACAAACATAATAAGGTAGGGATTAAAGACCCTATTCATTAGATCTATAGACATAATTAGTGTACTAGCCACACCAAAAGACACTACCGCAAATTCAAAATATCGGAAAGGACGTTCAATAGCTCATTGATCACCAGAAACAACTTAATAGGAATAACTTAGGTTCAACACCCCTAAATATCACAAGATGATAAAAGCAACCCTTAGAGATCAATTGTACCTTAAGACAAGAAATGGACTCACCCCTTCACAACCACCTTATAAGTCCCCACTCAAGGACGGTTTTATTAGGGAATTGGAATCTAATTCTACGGGCCCTACAAGCAATGGAGACAAAATATGCAAGAAACTAATCCATCCCAAGTATGACATCAAAACCCACCACATCAAACACAACAAGTCACAAGGAAAGACCTAATGCAATATGAATACGAACACTTTCTAACAACAATAGACTCAACAAAGTGTAGACACCAAAGGTTCACATAACAACTCGGGACACACAAGAAGCCCACTAGCAACTAAAATGGAATAATGAAAGAAATAGTAGAACTGGGATTCATCAAAATCAAAACCCGCAACTTACGTGCAAAGTACCATGGCAAGCCTAGTGACTCCTTGAGGGTTATGGTTGAGATCGTCGACGACCATCCTTATGGTTCTTAGGAACCCACGGACAATGTCTCATCTTATGATTCATTCCAGCACATCCGAAACATGTACCTGAACTAGCTAAGCAATCTCCCGGGTGGTACCTTCCACACTTGTTGCATGTAGGAGGAGCTTGTCCACCGACACCTTCACCATGATACTTGGGATTGGCTACCCTATCCTTGGCAACGCTCTTGCTTGGAGCATCGTTGCACTCCTGATCTTGGAAGCTACTATCAAACTAATTCCTCTTGGATCCCTCACTTCTCCTCTTTCTAAGCTTCTCCCCCTCAAGTTGTTCGACATATGTCATGAGGAAAGACAAATCCGTGGGACAAATCCGTATCACTTATCAATATACCGACATTACACTCCTTATTCACCAAATCGAATACACCCATAAAAAAATTGTTCATCCTTGACTGCGGATTGGCAACCAATTGCGGAGCATACTTGGAGAGTTGGTCGAACTTGAAGCATACTCCATCACACTCATGGAACCTTGCTTTAAATTTATAAATTTCATTATGTTGGCTACATTAGCTCAAGAGGGAAGAACCGATTGAGAAATGTCACCTTAAATTCCTCCCATGAAATAGCATCATGATTTCCCCTTTCCACCTTCCATTGTACAAACCAAATTTGAGCCACCCCCTTTAGTTGGTATGTCACCAACTCCGCCTTCTCCTTCGAATTTACCCCCATGATAGACAACACCTTGTACACCTCATCGATGAACTCTTGGGGATCCTCATCCACCTTAGACCCATAGAACTTCGGTGGATTTATTCTAGCAAAGTCTCTTACTCTCGTGGCCGGAGTATTTGCATGAGGAGCTTGGGCCCCTCGGTTGATTTGATTAGTCATGGCATAAGCCAACATGGTAAGAGTATCCAAGAATTCTTTATTAGCCACTCCTCCATCACGAGGAGCGGGAGGAGCCAGTTGCACCTCGGGTGTATAGGCTCTTCTTCCTCTTGGAATTTGCATGATCTATAATGGCAAAGAACATTCGTTAGGGGGAAATCTTACCTTAAATTCTATAGCACGACATAGACCATGTAGAAGGGAAACATTTTCTAAAATGCCTCATGGCTTCCCACTCATAGTTGTAGCGTGCTTCAAATCTATGAATAAGACTCTAATCGACGTGGTACGATGGATGCCGAGGACCATTATCAACCTAGTGCTCTGATACCAAGTTTGTCATCACCCAACCTCAGGGCCTAGATGTGACACGACGAATGGGGAACCCGAAGGGGCCCCAATCAAGCCTCTCATCATACCATTACATATCTTTGGTTATGGAAGCAATAAAACAACAATAAGAGATAGTAAAAATGGAACATGGGGCTAAGGGACATCTTTCACATCATAAAACATCAAAAGAGTCAAAGGGAGTCAAAGCACAAAGCATCATTACATACTTTTCCACAACACCTCTAACAATACAACTTAGCGAGGGTCAAGAAAAGCAACCAGGCTCACCATCATAACAATGACAATAGGTAATCCACATATATAAGATCTAGTCTAAACATAAGCATGAAAGAAGATAGATACTATCCCCGAACATAAGTTCTCACCCAAAGCTAACATGAACAATCCATCTAGCCACGTGGAGGGGAATCAATAGGAGCTCAGGTTCCTACATGGTGATATCATATAGGCATAGAGTATGTGTTAGTACGTTTGAATGTACTAAGTATGTAGGATGCAATGCTACAAGAGATAGGCAACAGAATCAAAATCAATATGGCATGCATGATCAATGCTTCAGTAAATCATGCTTTGCAAATCATTCATCTTACATAGAACATAATGTATAAGTGTGGAAAGTAACCTTAACCGACATAAAGTAAGACCAAGTGAGCTACAACTTAGAATCTTGATGTCTACTCTACACCAGAAGAAAGGGGAAATTTACTTACCAAGGTGAACCTCCTAATACCTAAGTGGATCCATTAAGCCTTATGTGAGTCGGGTGCTCACCTCTAGTTCTTCGACTCGGGTACTCGACTCAAGTCCGAACTCATGAACTCCCTTTAATCCCTCATATTTAGGGTACTCGCCTCTTAGAAATTTTGAGACTCGCCTCTAATACGTTTACCTACAGAGGCACATAGTTTTGGGACTTTGGGACTCACCTCAAGTCCACTCGGTTCTAAGTCTAATCCTATGGAATACATAAGATAAGATACGTTAATAACTTGCAATAAACATAGAGACATGGCATGAGTAGCTCTTAACATAATTGACCTCAAATGGTGAGCCTAACTTCAAACATAAGAATGGGTCATCATCAACATTACCTTTACATTAACATCAACATCAAAGGCTCACAAGAGGTATAATCTTTGAGAAAAGGGGCTTAATGCGGCTGTACAACATCATCAACATTTTCATGACTTAAACATATCTTTAGAAAGCCCAAAACTATCATGAAGTCCCTTGACTCATAAATCAATCAATAGATAATCAAAACTTTAAAAATCCTTGAAAGAACATTTTATCAAATACTTGGCGGGTGTGCAATGCTAGTACAAAATCATGCAATTCAAGAGTGAAATCATGCAAGAAAAATCAATGTAAAACCACCAACCAATACTTGGTAGTACCCTCAAGCAATATACCTCAAAATCCTTCATCAGATCCCAAGATAGATCAAAGATTCACAACTCAAAACATGCTTAAACAATCATACTTTTATGAAACCTCAACATAGTTCATAGTCAAATTCATAATAAGTAGGACCCATAAGTAAATCAACTTAGAAACATACAATTTAGGTAAAAAGAAGGTCGGGCACCAGAGGTGAAAGAACCCAATGGTTGAAATCCACATACCTAGACTTTGGATATTTCTTTGAAGATGATTTGAATGGAGACTTGAAGCTTGAATAAAATCCTTAGATTTGGAATAAGATTTGGGCACTTGAATTTTAGGTGAAATATTTGTCCAATTGTAAAAGTGAATTTTGGGGAATGTTTTTGAATGATATGAGGTTGAAAATGACTAAGTATAGGTATTTTTACGTATGGGGAGGCTTAGACCCAAGACCCAAAATTCTTGGACCAAACTAGAAAAACTTGCAACAAAATAACATAGGTCCGGGTATGGTCCACGACGTGGACCCAATGCAGAGGGCATTTTAACATTGGTCCACGATGGCTGGGCATTGCGGTACCAACGTGCATTGATTCTGGAATTCAAATTTTTGGGAATTTGAAAATTTGATACGGTTGTTCTAAAATCTGGGTTAGACCCATTTCCCACTCAAAATTTTCACCTGATCAAGAATATGAAGTCGATTTTTTGATATCACGCACAAATTTTGAGATATATGGAAATTACAAGTCCGAGCTCTTTTGAGGCATATTTTCGGGTCGTTTTAGAGGTATTCTACTAACCCTTCCCATAAGCCTGAAACAATAGAGGGGAATTCTACTAACCTGTCCCACAGGCTTTTTAGAACATTAATCATCGTCATAAGGATAGCTCCTACTTTTTCGCTAAGCCTCTACTATCGGCTAGCATCATAATCTTTGCCAAGCCTCTACTATCGGCTAGCATCATCATCATATCCCTCTACTAACAGGTTAGCATTTCATTTCCCTCTTCTAATGGGTCATGATTTCATATCCCTCTACTAACGGGTCACCATCATTCCATATCCCTCTACTAACGGGTCATCATAGTCTCATGATCATAACTAGGTTGGACTCACATTTCTTTTATTCATTCATTCATTCATTCTTGCCTCCGATGAGTTTGCAAATAACATATAGATAAGTGTGTGGTCATGTCATGTGTAAACTTGCAAATCATATCATAAAGAAGATTTCCAATAATACATGGCTCTCATATGACTTTAATATCATTCAAAGAATATATCATGTCATGGAATATCTCATGATAAAATGCACTAATACATGTAAATTAGCTCTACAATTTTAGAACTTAAAGGAAATGTACATATTCTAATGTATCCATGACAACCAACCCATACTTGAAGTAACATGTAAACCATTTCACAAACCCATTACTTGAAATCGGTAAGATACATGAATCAATACACTAATTCATATAGACTTTATTCATATATAGTAATACATAAAAAAATGAATTAAGTGAAATCAGGTAACCCTCCATAAACTTTATAACCCCAAATTCCATAATACAGAAGAATCATAAATAGCTATGGAATCATGAGAATTACTAATTATCCATGTATGAGAGTAGTAGAATTCACCAATTGAAAGGATAATTTAAGGAACTCATATCATCATCTTCATCCAAGATTCCATAATATAGGAATTCAAAACATAACATCCTTATAATGGAATTAAACATTATTTCATATTAATACAGGCTAACAAACATCAATAAATTCATAATATAAGCAATTGGAATCATTCAAACTAACCCAACATGGTCCTTGTAAAACCCCAACTAGAAAGTCATTAATTTCA
>JAPFFP010000046.1:2249174-2267662 GCA_026153255.1 Solanum medicagineum
TGCGCTGGTGCATAGGCGACCCATGGCTGGCAAAGCGGACAATATATGCACGTGTGAGGCCCGGGCTGTTACAAAGTTTATGGTGATTCTTGATATTCATGTTGACATTTTTGAAATGTTGTTTAAATACATTTGTTGCATTCTTGTTGGGCTGAAATCTTCATGATTATTTCTCTCATGCATGTTTCTTTGACATTCGTGTATGAATGTTCCCAAGGGGAAGATATTGAAATGCCCAAAAAATGTGCTTCGGAATGCCTATAATTGTAATTTTCTTATATTTCAAAATCCATGTGTGATATCAAAAATCTGACTTCATATTCTCGATCAAGGGGCAAAATTGAGTGGGAAATGGGTATAACGGATTTTAGAGGACCCATAGCGAAAAATAATTTTCATAATTTACGATTTCCAAAGAGCATCCACGTCATGGCCGCGACGCGCCAGGGGTGCGGAGAAGTACAAATGTTGCTTACGCGATGGGTCCGCGTCGCGCCAAGGATGGGGACCAGTGTAAGTTTTTCCTTTGGTTTTTCTATTTCGGCTTAGAGCATTGGGGTCGTAGCCCTATGACCAATAAAACGTGAAATCAACTATACTTAAACATTTTTCAATTCTATATCACTCAAAACCCTCAGAAAAACCTCTCTAACCAAATATCACATACCAAATTCAAGGATTTCAAGCTTAACTTTGGAACTCAAGGATTCACTTCAAACTCTAAGTTTCCTTCAAGCTCATCTCAAGAAACCCAAGTTTGAGGTATGTGGATTTCATCCATCGAGTCCTTTAACCCATGGAGCCCAATCTTCCTTTTAATGAAAATTGCATTATTTAAAGTTGTATTACTTATGAGTATCTCTTATTATGAATTATGAGCATGAATCATGTTGGGATTTTATCAAAGTATTGTTGATTATACATGAGTATTTATTTTAAGCTTACACTATGAGTTTATCTTTGTCTATTGAGACTATGCATATTTTTGAGCTATGAAACTTTGTTCTATTATGAGTTTTTGATGATGGACTTCAAGGTACCCTACATGAGAGTTTTACTACATGTTGGGGGGTTGATTTCCATCATTTTTTCTCATCTTATTTCACTCTTGAATTGCATGATTTTGAACTAGTAATTAGAGGTCAAGCATGTTTCAAGAGCTACTCCGGTCATGTTTCAAGAGCTACTCCGGTCATGTTTCATGTCTTACAAGTTATACAAGTTATGATTATTTTCAAGTATTTCATGGGATTAAGCTTAGGACCGGTTGAGGGTTAAGATGGGTGATTGACTCAAGGGTCCTTACATAAAGTCTTTTGTCTCTAAACTATGTGCCACCATAGGATTATGATTATTACCCTTGCTAATAGTGGATCTATCCAGTCATTTTATCATGTTTGGTTTTCCTTGGCAAGTAGACCACACCTAGTCGGGGGGTGTCAAGCCCGTTCCACCTTACCAAGGGGGTGTCATGCCTTGGATTCCAAGTTGTAGCTACTTGGTCTATGTCGGTTGAGGTCGCTTGCCACACATGTGTACGTTATATATATATATATGAATGATTTATAAGCATGTTTTATTATGAGCATTAATCATGCGTGCCATGTATTGTAATTATATATCTATTGCTTATGATTATGCATTTTGACTATATAGGCTTATGTGTTGTTGCATTGCATCCTATATACTTAGTACATTCAAAAGTACTGACACATACTCTATGCCTACATGATATTACCATATGGGGACCAGAGTACATTTTGATCATCCTCCACGTGCTAGTAGATGCTTCAAAGATAAGCTTTGGTGAGTCCTTAAGTCCGAGGACATTATCTACATTACTCTTGTTATTTGAGACTTCTTTATGTTGAACACTTGTTATTATGAAGGTCAGTCCGGAGAGTGTCTTGGCCCTAGCTCCATTCCATGTTAAAGGTGTTGTTGGATATCAAGATGTACTTATGCAATGCGCTTGAATCTTTATCCTTTTATGAATATCAAGATTTTCTTTAGTCCCGTTTCCTTTTTTATTATATCTCTTATTATTGCTTACTTTTCTTCCATGACCAAGGATGTGTAGTTGATATGCTAAGAGACTTGTTTTGGGTCTCTTTGGGTTCCATTCGCCGTGTCTCACCTAGGCCCTATGCTTGGGTCGTGACAATATAAATAACTCTATGACATTTTTAAAGCAAATGCCATGGCCGGTAGCTCAAGGTCATCAGTATGATAATTGTGCTCATTCACTTTTAGTTGCGTAGAAGCATAGGCAATGACCTTGCCATTTTTCGTCAACACACATCCCAAACCAATTCTTCAAGCATCACAGTATACAACAAACTTTTCCAACCCTTTTGGTAAGGCCAAAATAGAAGTTGATGTAAGCTTGTACTTCAAAGTTTGGAAGCTCTTTTCAGATTCGCCATTCTAAATGAACTTTGCCTTCTTTTATGTCAAATTTGTCAAAGGGGAAGCAACTGGGGAAAAACCCTCAATAAATATCCAGTAGTACCCTGCTAAGCCCAAGAAACTCCTAATATCTTTCATAGTCAAGGGCCAAGCCCAATTTTTCACCACTTGCATCTTTTTAGATTCCTTTTTAATCCATTCACCCGACACCACATGCCCAAAAATGTTACATCTTTCAACCAAACCTCACATGAATCAAACTTGCCGAATAGCTTTCTTCCCTTAAAATTTGCAACACTATCCTTAAATGTTTTACATTCTCTTCCTCACTCGGAGAATAAATCAAGATATCATTAATGAATGCCATAACAAACATATCAAGGTGAGGTATAAAGAACCTATTCATAATATCTAAAAATATTGTCAATGAATTAGTTAGGCCAAAAGACATCACCGCAAACTGAAAATAACTATACCTAGTCTGAAAAGCCATTTTAGTATATCACATTCTGTAATTCTCATTTGACGATATCCGTACCAAAAATCAATCTTAGAAAAATGACTAGCCCCTTTCAATTGGTCAAATAGGTCATTTATCCTTGGTAGATGATATTTGTTCTTTATGATGACCTTGTTCAATTGTTGGTAGTAGATCCACATTCTAAGTGAGCTATCCTTCTTCCTGCAAACAACACTGGTGCACCTCAAGGTGACTTGATAGGCCTAATAAATACCTTCTCCAATAAGTTTTTCTATTGATCCTTTAACACTTTCAGTTCCACCGGATCCATGAGGTAGGTAGGAATGGAAATGATTTGAGTATTGAGTAGGAGGTCTATTCAAAAACCTATTTCCCTTTTGGGTAGGAAGTTCATCGGGAAAGATATCAAGAAACTGATTGCCCACCATAACAGACTTTATACAAGGAACTTTGCGCTTGGCATCCTAACCCTTACAAGATGATAAGTGCAACCATTAACAATGAATTCTCAACCCTTTAATACAAGATATGAACCTATCCTTTACCACCAAATCATAACCTTCCCACTCAAGGATGGGTTTCTTAAGAAAGTGGAACCTAACTTTGAAGGTTCTACAATCAATTGAATCATGATAAGCATGTGACTAATCTATCCCAAGAATAATATCAAAATATACCATGCCAAGTTCAACAAGATCACAACGCAAGACTTTATGCAATATGGACATGGGAAAACCCTTATAGACTTCTAGCAACAATAGATTCACTAATAGGGTTAGACTCCAAGAAGGGTTCAGACCATAATTCATGACACATAGCCAGCCTATTAGCAACTAATGGGGTAATGAAGGATAGAGTAGCACTCGAATTTAATAAAGCATACACATCGTAATCAGAAACCTTTAACATACTTGTAATACTATCGGATTCCCCATCCACCCATTTCCATCCTTGAAGAGCATAGAATAAGTTGTGACGTGGAGCATCCCTTTATTGACCACCATGTCCCCTTCGTTCTCCACGAGCACCATATCCTTAAGGATGACCATCTCTCCCTTTATTTTGAGCATGCGAACAATCATTAATTTTATGGACCATCTTTCCATACCCAAAGCACGCATCTGTGTTCCTCCAACATGCGCCACTATGATTCCTTCCATATTATAGGACCTAGGAAGAGTCGGTCCATAATTTCCACCTTGAGATTAGTCTTAGAGTTTCGCACCCTATAATTAGTGAACCTTTGTTGAGCATTTGATGACCCTTAACCTTGGAATCTGTGGCCATATTAAATACGACCACCTCCACCACCTATAGAGCCTTGAAATCTACCTTCATAATGAGCCCTATTGGACTCCCCACTCTTTCTCTACTTAAACTTTTCTCCTTCAAGTTGCTCGACATATCTCACCAGCTAAGATAAGACCATATCATCAACAACCATAGCAGTGTGACATTCTTCATTAACCAAGCAAGATATTCTTGGAAAGTATTTATTCATCCCTGTAAGAGAATCAGCAACCAAGTGAGGAGTATACTTTGAGATCATGTAAAAGGTAAGGGAATACTCCCTCACATTCATAGAGCCTTGTTTGAGATTCATAAATTCCATCATTCTTGCCTCCATTAGTTCAATAGGAAAGCTATTGAAGAAGGCGGCTTTGAATTCTTCCCAAGGAATAGGCTCATCATTCACCCTTTCCATTTTCCATTGAGTGAACTATATTTCAGTAAGACCGTTGGGTTGATAGGATAAATGTTTTGCCTTCTCCTCCGATCTTACATCCATAGTAGAAAGAACTTTATACACCTTATCAATAAGTTCTTAAGGATCTTCCTCTAATTTAGAGTTATGAAACTCTGGAGGGTCTGTTGCAGTGAAGTCCCTCACTCTTGAGGCCAAGGTAGGAGCATGACAAGCCTGGTCCCCTTAGTTGATTTCGTTGGTTACGGATTATGCTAACAAGGTGACAAATTTTAATATTTGGCATGACTGACCCCTACTTCTTCTTGGGGAGCTTGTGGGGCCAGAGAGTTTGGATCTGTCTCAAGAGTGGGAGCTCTTTGGGGCATCCTTCATAGCGACATGATTTAGAAGTGCAAAAGGCAACCATTAGAGATGGGAAGTCTTGAATCAAGTCCTAAAGCATGACATATATTAAGAAGAAGTGAATCATTTATTAAATGCCTCACAACTTCCTATTTAGAGCTGCAGCGCACTTCACAACCATGAAAAAGACTCTACTTGACACGGTGTATTAGAATTTTGAGGATCATTTACAAACCTAGTACTCTGATACCTATCTTGTCATGACCCAAGCCTAGGGCCTAAGTGAAACACAAAATGGGAACCTAGGAGTCCCCAAACAAATCTCGCAGCATACGTAAGCACCTTCTTAGTTGTGGAAATATAGATCAAGCATCAAAAAGTTCAAAATAGGGGAAACTGGGTGTTGGACTCAAGTTATGGGGTAAAAATGAAAGGAATTTCCATCATCCAATCGTTAATAAAAGACTAAAGGAATGGTTAATAGGACTCAAGCTATAAGGAAGAAAGAACTTAGGAAGATCATCACTTGCCATTAACATCCAGCCAATACATACAACGGATAATTCTTAAGGAAATTTCCATAGATACATAAGCGTCATAAGAGTCAAGCTCCTCATATTATCCAACAAAACCTCTAAACATGAATGGAACGGAGCTAAAGACATCTCACGGGCTCACCCTCAAAGGTAGATAATAAAAACAAATAAGTCCTAACATAAGCATGATAGAAAATGGTTGTGGTCCCTGGAATGAAGGCCTCACCACAAGTAACCATTCAAGAAAACTAACTGGCCACGTTGAAGTGGATATATAGGAGCTCCTGTCTCTACATAGTTAGATTATGTAGGCAAAAAGTATGGTTTAGTACTTTGAATGTACAAAGTATGAGGGGTGCATGCAACAAAAGATAATTAGCCTTGATTGTCAAGATGCATAGTCATATACAAGGAAAATAAGCTCAATATGACATATATAATCAATTCCTTAGTCAAAACATGCACGAAAAATAATCAAATCTCACAACATGGCATATATATATATATATATGAAAGAAAATCATAACCGACATGTAATACCATGTGAGATACTACATAGAATCCCGATGTTTCCTCCACACTAGAAAAGGAGTAGTTTACATTGCCAAGGTAAAACATACCCCCATCTTACAGCATAACCAAGGGCGCGCACCTGTGTTATTTTTGGTCCAGTTTTGAGTTCATCTTAGGCCTAAGTGTTAACAAACATAAATATACCTATACTTAGAAATTTTTCACCCTCATATCATTCTAAACATTCCCAATATTCATTCAAATAATTAACAAAATATTTTACTCCTAAACTCAAGTCTCAAAAACCATTTTCGGATTCATAAGGATTGCACTCAAGCTTCAAGTCTCCATCTTCAATCTTCATCAAATTCATCCAAAGCTAAGGTTTGTGGGTTTCTTTCATGGGTTCCTTTCACCCATGATGTCCAAGCCTCCTTTTATGCTAATTTGCACGATTTAAAGATGATTTACTCATGGATCTTATTTATTGTAAAAATCACTGCATACTATGTTGGGCTTATGAAATTATGATAGTTTTACTATGTTTTGAGATATGAATCTTATATATTGTAAGATTTGATGAAGTATTTTGATGTATATTGCTTAGGTATTAGCAAGTATCCATTGAAGGTTTTACATTGAATTTTTCTTGCATAGTTTCACTCTTGAATTTCATAGTTTTACACTAGGAGTACACACACTCCGAATATTTGATAAAATATCCGATTATGATTAATTGAGGAATTGAAGGGCATATGCATGTCTTGTGAGTTGAATAACTATATGACGATGAAACGATGAGGAGATGGTGATGAAATGATGATGCAATGATGACAAAAGGGAATATATCTATATGATAATGAAAGGATTGTATATAAAAATATATGATATTACCTCTATAGTGTTACAGATGACCAAGCCTAATTCAGCGGATTATATGCAAGATAACCTTGTTAAGGGGTTAGTACCTCTATCGCCAAATTCAGGGAGTGGTAGGCCTAGGTAACCTTGTTAGGGGTTTGTACACATCAACCTTGGTGAAGGTTTGTACCCATCAACCTTATTGAGGGTTTGTACCCATCAACCCGTTGGGGGGTTTTTACTCCATCAACCCATTGGGGGGTTTGTACTCCATCAACCTTGTTTGGGGGTTTGTACTCCATTAACCTCATGAAAGGGTTTGTACCTCATCCGCCGATCCAAGGGGGTAGTAGGCCTTGGCTTGCACTATAATGGTCACTCCTTACACTCATAATATGTTTTATACAAGAAAGGTTTTACTTCAAGCATCATTCATGCATACCATATTGTTAGAATGCTATCTATTGCTTATGATTATGCATTTTACCTATAACACCTATCATATGTTGCATTGCATGCTACATACTTAGTACATTCAAATGTACTACTGCATACTCTATGCCCACATAATGTCACCATGTAGGAATCGGAGCACCACTTGATTATCCTCTTCCTCCACGTGGCTAGTTCGATTATCCTACAAGCTTGTTGGTGAGTCCTCCACTTTGGAGATGGTGCCTATGAACTCTTGCTATGTATTGAGACTATCTTTCTTTTGGTCATGTATTGACTATGAGGGTGAGCCCGATTGCTTGTCTTGGCCCCTCCTCTTATTTATGTAGTAGAGGTGTTGTTGGACATGTTATGTATCTACGTTACGAGTCGTGACTCTCTTATTTCTTGATATTATGATATTAAGGATTATCCTTAGTCCCAATTCCCGGCCAATGGAGAGCTTAGGAATGCTCACACCTTACATTCACAAGTAGTGGCTAATTAAGCCAATGAAGGGGCCCAAGCCCCTCATGCTCATACACTGGCCTGTTGGGTGAGAGACTTCATGAGAATGAATGCTCCGAAATTTCATGGATCAAAGGTGAGTGAGGACCCTCAAGATTTTATTGATGAGGTTTACAAGATTTTATCTATTATAGGTGTGAGGCCAAAGGCTCAGGCAGAGTTGGCAGCTTACCCACTCAAAGTGGTAGTACAAATATGGTATAACTAATTGAAAGAGGAAAAAAGAGTCAACTATGTAGTGCTTTGGGAGTAGTTCAAGGTGGACTTCCTTAATTGGTTCTTCCCCCTTGATCTTAGGGAAGCTAAGTTGGTGGAACTTATTAATTTGAGACAAGGGTCCATGAGTGTAAGGGAGTATGCCCTCAAGTTCACCCACCTTCCAAAGTTTGCTCCTCACTTGATTGCCGACCCAAGGTTGAGAATGAATAAATTTGTTATGGGTATCTCTGACTTAGTTAGTGAATAATGTTGGTCCACCATGTTGATTAGTGACATAGGCTTATCACATTTGATGACCTATACTGAACAAATGAAAGAGGAGAAATTGAGGAAGAGAAGGGGTCATGAGGCCAAGAGGGCTCGTTTTGAGGGTAAGTTCCAAAAGAGTGGCCGATTCCAACGAGGACTAGGGTCTTCTCATGCATTTTAAAAGAGGGTTGCAAATGATTTTCTGAGGGCCCAAGGTTGTAGGGGTGTGGCTCCTATTGATGTGTGTCCGAAGTGTGGTAAGGGTCATGGTGGCCCATGCTTGAGGGATACCGATGGTTGCTATGGTTCTTGAGAAATAGGTCATAAGGCAATAAATTTCCCTTGAAATTGCAACAAGGGGAAGGAGATTCGTCTTCAAGGGGCTAATGCAGTCCCTTTGGGGAGAGGTGACCGACAAGATGGTGCCCCAAGGCACAATCGATTTTATGCTTTGAATGGAAAGCAAGGGGTTTATGAAGTACCCAATGTTGTTACCGATATGTTGAAATCTTTGACTTTGATGTGTATGCATTGATTGATCAGGGGGCCACTCTTTCTTTTGTTACCCCCTTTGTTGCCAAAGGATTTCATGTTGAGCCTGCATTATTGCATGAGTCATATGAGGTGTCCACTCCTATTGCTGCATCTATTGTTGGTAGAAAGCTTTCCTCCCCTAACACTTGTTCTTTCCTATGCTAGATCATGCCTAACACAAGAGGGAGAGGAGACCGCATGCCCGAGGAGCAACCGGCCAATGCAGAGTTTAGGGATGCTCTCACCTTGCTTCCACATGTGGTGGCTAATCAAGACAACCAAGTGGCCCAAGCCCCTCATGCTTATACACCGGCATCTCGAGTGAGAGACTTTATGAGAATGAATCATCTGAAATTCCATGGATCAAAGGTGAGGGAGGACCCTCAAGAGTTTAATGATGAGGCTTACAAGATTTTATCTATTATAGGTGTGAGGCTGAAGGATCAGGCGCAATTGGCAGCTTACCAAGTCAAAGGGGTAGTACAAATATGGTACAACCAATGGAAATAGGAAAAGGGAGTCAATTATGTTGTTCTTTGGGAGTAGTTCAAGTTGGACTTCCTTAATTGGTTCTTCCCCCTTAAACTTAGAGAAGCTAAGTTAGTGGAATTTATGAATTTGAGACAAGGGTCTATGAGTGTAAGGGAGTATGCCCTAAAATTCACCTTCCTTCCAAAGTTTGCTCCACATGATTGCTGACCCAAGGTCGAGAATGAAGAAATTTGTTATGCGTGTCTCCGACTTGGTTAGTGAAGAATGTCGGTCCACCATGTTGATTAGTGACATGGACTTGTCACGTTTGATGACCTATACGAACAAATGGAAGAAGAGGAATTGAGGAAGAGAAGGGGTCATGAGGCCAAGAGGGCTCGTTTTGAGGGTAAGTTTCAAAAGAGTGGACGATTCCAACGAGGCCAAGGGTCTTCTCATGCATTTCAAAAGAGGGTTGCAAATGATTTTCGGAGGGCCCAAGGTGGTATGGGTATGGCTCCTATTGATGTATGTCCGAAGCGTGGTAAGGGTCACGGTGGCCCATGCTTGATAGATACCGTTGCTTACTGTGGTTGTGGAGAAATGGGGCATAAGGCAATAAATTTCCCTTGAAATTGCAACAAGGGGAAGGAGATTCGTCTTCAAGGGGCTAATGCAGTCCCTTTGGGGAGAGGTGACAGATAAGATGGTACCCCAAGGCACAATTGGTTTTATGCTTTGAATGGGAGGCAAGGGGTTGATAAAGTCCCCGATGTTGTTGCCGGTATGTTGAAATCTTTGATTTTGATGCATATGCATTGATTGATCAGGGTGCCACTCTTTCTTTTATAACCCCTTTTTTTGCCAAAGATTTCTCGTTGAGCCTGAATTATTGCATGAGTCATATGAGTAGTCCACTCCTATTGGTGCATCTATTGTTGCTAGAATGGTTTATAGAAGTTCTCCCATTTGCTTCTTGCATAAAATGTTGCCTCATGATCTTGTTGAGTTAGACATGGTTGATTTTGATGTCATTCTTGGGATGGATTGGTTGCATGCCTACTGTGGTTCTATTGATTGTAGAACCCGTAGGGTTAAATTCCAATTTCCAAATGAACCCGTTCTTGAGTGGGAGAGTCAAGATGTGGTGGTCAAGGATTGATTCATCCATTGAATTAAAGCCCGTAAGATGATTTCTATGGGGTTGCTTTACCATCTTATGAGGGTTAGGGATGTGCAATCTAAAGTCCTTCCCATAGAGTCGGTTCTGATTGTAATTGAGTTTTTTGATGTCTTCGTAAATGACCTTCCTGGTGTTCCTCCCAAAAGGGAAATAGGTTTTCGTACGGTATACTCAATCGATTTCTATTTCTCTTTACGGTATAGTCCCGGCGGAGTTGAAGAAGTTGAAGGAACACTTAAGGGACTTGTTGGAGAAGGGGTTCATTAGGCCTAGCCAATCACCTTGGGGTGCACCAGTGTTGTTTGTGAAAAAGAAGGATGGGTCCCTTAGGATGTGTGTCGAATACCGGCAACTCAATAGGGCACCATCAAGAATAGGTTTCCTCTTCCAAGGATTGATGATTTGTTCGATCAAATACAAGGGGCTAGCCGTTTCTCTAAGATTGATCTTCGGTCCAAGTATCATCAAGTTTGAGGGAGGAGAAATTGTATGCTAAATATGAAAAGTGTGAATTTTGGTTGAAAGAGGTTGCTTTCTTAGGGCATGTGGTGTCGGGGATGGTATAAAGATGGATCCTAAAAAGACCGATGTGATTAGAAATTGGCCTAGACCGTTGACCCCGTTAGACATTAGGTGTTTCTTAGGCTTAGCGAGGTATTATCGGAGATTTGTGAATAGGTTCTATCTTATTGCTTCCCCTATGACAAAATTGACTCAAAAGAAGGCTAAGTTTGTGTGGACCGATGAATGTGAGAGGAGCTTACAAACCTTGAAAGACAAGCTTGTGTCTACTCCTATTGTCAACACCGGATGAGATTGAGGCATTTGTGGTGTATTGTGATGCTTCTAGAGTTGGTTTGGGTTGTGTGCTAATGTAAAATGGTAAGGTGATAGCCTATGCTTCTAGGAAACTCAAGGTTCATGAAAAGAACTACCCTACCCATGATCTTGAACTATCTGCCGTGGTATTTGCATTAAAGATTTGGTGTCATTACTTGTATGGGGTGCATGTTGATATGTTCACTGATAATAAGAGCCTCCAATATGTCTTCACTAAAAAAGATTTAAACTTGAGGCAAAGAAGGTGGCTAGAACTTCCTAAAGACTATGGCATGAGTATTCATTATCATTCGGGTAAGGCAAATGTGGTGGCAGATACCTTGAATAGAGTGTCCATGGGTAGCCTAGCTTATGTTGATGGTGTTGAGAAGGAGATGGCTAGGGAAGTACATTGGTTGGCTAGGTTGGGGGTTAGATTGGAGGAGGTTGGTAGTGGTGATGTTGTTGTGGATGGGTCTAGAACTTCTTTGGTTGATGAGGTGATTGTAAACCAAGATCTTGATCCCTCCTTGTTAGAGTTGAAGGCCTTGGTGAAAGAGGGCAAGGTGGAAATTTTCTCACAAGGTGGAGATAGTGTCGTTAGGTACCAAGGTAGGTTATGTGTACCATGTTTTGATGGTTTGATAGAAAAGATCCTTGATGAGGCCCATAACTCTTCTTATACTATCAACCCCAGTTCCACTAAAATGTATAGAGATTTGAGAGAGGTGTATCGCTGGGGAGGCATGAAAAGGGACATTGCGAAAATCATTTCTGGTTATCATAGTTGTTAACAAGTCAAAGCCGAATATCAAAGGACGGGTGGCCTAACCCAAGACATAGAGATTCTGACTTGGAAGTGTGAAGTAATTAATGTGGATTTTGTGGTTGGGTTGCCCAAGACTAGAAAAGCTTTTAGTTCCATTTGGGATGTGGTTGATAAGATGACGAAATCGGCTCTCTTTCTACCGATTAAGACCACATATGGGCCTCAAGATTATGCAAGGTCATACATCCATGACTTGGTGATATTGCATGGGGTTCCTTTATCCATCACATCGGATCGTGGAGCTCAATTTACTTCACATTTTTTGAGATCTTTCTAAAAGGGTCTTCGTACTAGAGTTAAGCTTTCTACGGTCTTCCACCCTCAAATGGATGACCAAGCCGAAAGGACCATCTAAACACTTAAGGATATGCTTAGATCTTGTATGTTGGAGCTTAAAGGTAGTTGGGATGATCGTCTTCTATTGATTGAGTTTGCCTACAACAATAGCTGTCATTCTAGCATCAGTATAGCTCCATTTGATGCTCTTTATGGTAGATGTTGTAGAACACTTTTTGGGTGGTTTGAGGTTGGTGAGGCGGCCTTGTTAGAGTCAAATCTGATTATGAAGGCTCTTGAGAAGGTTAGGATGATTAGAGAAAGTTTGAAGATGGCCCAAGTCGCCAAAAGTCCTATGCCGATGTGAGGAAATGGAATCATGAATTCCTAGTTGGTGACTGGGTTTATTTGAAGGTGTCACCCTTGAAGGGTGTGATCCATTTTGGTAAGAAAGACAAGTTGAGCACAAGATATGTGGGTCCTTTTAGGGTGATGAGATGGGTTGGCAAGGTAGCTTATGAGGTAGAATTTCCCAGAGAAATGGATTTGGTTCATCTGATATTTCATGTGTCTATGCGGCAGAAATGTGTGTGTGATCTGAATACTATTGTGCCTCTTGATGTTGTGGGTTTGGTGGAAGATGATTTAACTTATGAAGAGGTTCCGGTTCAGATCTTGGATAGGCAAGTGAAGAGGTTGAGAAACAAAAAGGTGGCTTTTGTTAAGATCCTTTGGAGGAGTCAACAAGTTGAGAGTGCTACTTGGAAGGCGAAGCAGATATGCAAAAGCAATATCCTTACCTTTTCCACTCCACTCAAGCCTAAGGTATTGATATAAGCCCTTACCTTTTCATATCATTGCATATGTTCATGTTTAAATTGACAAGTTCATGATGAGTTTACACTTATAATGAGATTATTGAAATGATGTTTAAGTGCATTGATGCATCTCTATGTGGTCTGAAATTGTCATGTTTGTGTCTCTCATATACATCTCTTTGACTTTTGGGGACGAATGTTCCCAAGGGGAAGATATTGTAACCACCCCAAAAATTTCCCGAAAATGTGTGCCGGAAGTGCCTGGAATCGTAATTTCCATATGTCACAAAATTCGTGCGTGATATCAAAAATTTGACTTAATATTCTTGTTCAGGGGGTCAACCCCTATTTTAGAGCAACCGTATCAAAATTCAAAATTCCCAAAATACGATTTCTAGCTAGCTTTTCGCGCACCTGTGTTATTTTTGGTCCATTTGTGACTTCGGTTCATGACTTTTAAGTCTTGGATGTAAGTGTTCCCAAATGTAAATATACCTATATATAGCCATTTTTCACCCTCATATCATTCTAAACATTCCCCAATATTCATTCAAGTACTTAGCCAAATATTTTACTCCTAAACTCAAGTCTCAGAACCATTTCTGGATTCGTAAGGATTGCACTCAAGTTTCAAGTCTCCATCTTCAATCTTCATCAAATTCATCTCCAAAGCTAAGATATATGGATTTCTTTCATAGGTTCCTTTCACCATGATTCCCAAGCCTCCTTTTACCCTAATTTGCATGATTTAAAGAAGATTTACTCATGGGTATTCTTTATTATGAAAATCCTACATACTATGTTGGGCTTATGAAATTATGACTATTTTACTATGTTTTGAGCTATCAATGTAAGATCTATTGTATGATTTGATGAAGAGCTTTGATGTATATTTCTTGAGGGTGTTACCAAGTATCTATTGAAGGCTTTACATTGAATTTTCTTGCACGATTTCACTCTTGAATTGTATGGTTTTACACTAGCACTAAACATCCTCTATGGGTTTGATAAAATGTCCTGTTATGGTTTCTTGAGGAATTGAAGGGCCTATGCATGTCTTGTGAGTTGAATAACTATATGATGATGAGATGATGATGAGATGATGATGAAATGATAAAAAAAATGATGATGAAAGGGAATATATGTATACGATGATGAAAGCAGTGTATATACATGATATTATCTCTATAGTGATGGGGATGACCAAGCCTAACTTGGGGAGAGGTGGGGTTGTAGGCAGGGATAACCTTGTTTAGGGGTTAGTACATCTATAGCCTAATTCGGGGGTAGTAGGCCAGGTTAACCTTGTTGGGGATTTGTACCCATCAACCTTGTTGGGGGTTTGTACCCATCAACCCGTTGGAGGATTTGTACTCCATCAACCTTGTTGGGGGTTTTGTACTCCATCAACCTCATGTAGGGGTCTGTACCTCACGCGCCTATCGAAGGGGGTGGTATGCCTTGGCTTGCACTATAATGGTCATTCCTCACACTCATATTATATTCTATATAAGCATAATTTTAATTCAAGCATCATTCATACATGTCATATTGTTATTATGCTATATATTGGGTTATGATTATGCATTTTGCATATGATACCTATCACTTGTTGCATTGCATCCTACATACTTAGTATATTCAAATGTACTAATGCATACTCTATGCCTACATGATGTCACTATGTAGGAACCAGTGCACCGCTTGATTATCCTCTTCCTCCACGTGGCTAGTTCGATTGTCCTACAAGCTTGTTGGTGAGTCCTCCACTTTGGGGATGTTGCTTATGAACTATTGCTATGTATTAAGACTATCTTTCTTTTGGTTATGTATTGAATTTGAGGGTGAGCCCAGTTGCTTGTCTTGGCCACCACTCTTATCTATGTAGTAGAGATGTTGTTGGACATGTTATGTATCTACATTATGAGTCTTGATTCTCTTATTTCTTGATATTATGATATGAAGGAATATCCTTAGTCCCAATTCCCTTGCTTATGCTTATTTCTCAATGTCATTTTAATTGCTTCCGCGACCAAGAATGTGTAATGATATGCTATGAGGCTTGTTTGGGTTCCCCATTCGCCGGTCATGTCTAGGCCCTAGGCTTGGGTTGTGACAATAACTGCATAATTAATAGTATTATCATTGGAGTAGCTCATCAAATCAATAACATCATAGCACCATAGAGGGGCTTCATATCTTTCATCACTACCATAAAATTCTTATGGACACATAGCATGCTTATTAGCCCTTAAACATTCACAACATTCATAACGTACATATCTTGCAATAAGACTTTCATCATGTAGCCTTAGTCAAAACATGATAGGTCTATTCATATAAGCTTAAAATCATGAAATTCAAGAATATTGGACATGGATAAAGTAAAATAAGATCATTTTGGAACCATTCAAAACAATCCACCATCAACTTAGTAAAACTCTTAACTTCGGTATTATGAAATCCATTTCAAAATCTATAATCATTCACAGATTTTCAATATATCATTGCAATGCATAGTGTAAGATTCATAAAATCATTCTTTGAATCAAACCTTGATAGGTGTTCATGCATATTCAAATCAGTACATGCCAAATCGCGTAAAGAAATAATCCTGGAAATAATGAAATTTTATTAAAAAAAAGGAGGTTTGAGCTCCATTAGTAGAAGAACCCATGGATGAATGAGCCATACACCTTGAAGCCTTGAAGTTGATGAACAAGACTTGAGGAGTCTTAGGAAAATCACCTTGAGACTTGAACTTCAATCGATGCTCTTGAAAATATAGGAATTGAGTGAGGGACTTTGTGGAGCTTTTGGAAGGAATTTGGGAGAGTTTAAGAGCTATTTAGGGCTAAAATGATAGAATTTTCAAGAATTTGCGCACATAAGGGCGCTGGGACATATCCTAATTGCCCTCACTTAAGCATGAAAATTTTTGAAAAGATTTACACATGGATGAAATAGGTGGGCGACGCGGGCTTGCTCCTGCTAAGGTCATATTTGTGCAAAGTTTAATTTTCTCCCAGTTTAGCCTAGGAATGGATTTAGGCCACTTTTTTACAATCTTAGACCCTCTCCGCGATGCGACTTTGTCGCGCTCTTTTCTGGTTAAGGAAAAATCAAATGAAAATATACTTTTGATACGGTTGACGTAAAAGTTGCGGGAGACCTTTCTCTATATAATTTTGCAATGAATATGAACTCAGATTCACCAAAAATGCACGATAATTGTGATATTCAAACAATATACCGAAGGACATTTTGTGTCACATGGAAGGTGTTACAACTATAATCCAACCTATAAAGCTCCCTTAACCCCTAAATTAACCTCATTCCTTCATAATTAAAGAGTTAAATTTATCTCTCTAAAGCTACTCTTGAAGGCTTTCTTCTCCTCCAAGAAAAAACTCCCTTAAAGATCAAATCAAGTAAAATCCTCCATTTTTCTTCACTTTTTCAAGGCAATCGCTCAAGGTATATGAATTTTCATCCATATAATCCTTTGTTCTATGGAGCCTCTTCTAAATTCTCAATATCTACGCAATCTCAAGTATGTAAAATTTATCAGTCCTCTTTACTTCTGCACAAAATTTCTTAAATTATGATTGAAATTATGTCTCTTGATTAATCCTAGTGTGGATTTATGTCAATTACATGAAAATGATGGTTTTTCCATAAAATCTTTCAACTATATGATGATTAGGGCTTTACAAATGATTCCATGTGATTTTAATTGCATGAGCCCTACATGATATTCATCTAATTGCATGATTTTAGCCCAATTTCTTACGAACCCACACATGGCCCTAATTTTCCTTTGTTAAATCTATGATCTTATGACTACCATTCTAAGAATAGAAGTTGATTTTATGATGATGATGATAAGGGTGACTTAAGACCCTAATGTTTATGAGATGATGATATGATGTGGAGTATACCCAAAATCTATGCAAAGTTATGTAGATGGACTATTCCTAAGGTTGTGATTCTTTATTTTCAAGTTATGAAAGTATTATTTATATAAAGTATGAATTATGATGATGGCTATTTATATGCATGATTATGTATTCTGTGGGATATGTCTTAGCACTGAGAGGACATTGGTAGATTTCATTGTCCCATAACTATGTGCCAGTGTATGATGATGTTATATATATGCCTATAATGCTAGCTAATGGATCCATATAGCGTAATGATTTACCACTAACCATGCTTGGATGAAGTCTAAAGGGTATGGTCTTGACACTCATAGAGCTAGGGTGGAACCTACGGGGTGGGTTCCTTGATGTGATTCTCTCTATGTTAGGAATGAGCCTATAGGGTGATGGTCAAGTCTACCTTGGTAATGTAGACTACCTTTTTGCTCGGTATAGAGAAAACATCAAGATTGCATGTAATAGCTTACATGGCCTTATTATCGATTATGCTTTTATTCCTACATATGTATGTCTACTAGGCTATGAAATATTTTATGATGATTCTATCTATGATTTTAAAGGCCACATTGATTCATGCCTAACGTGTCCCTAATCTATTACTATGTCTATGTGTATTGTTATTATGTACAATGTTCATTGATGCATTGCATGCTTATATGCTTAGTACATTCTAACATATTAATATATACTCATGCCTACATGATATCACCATGTAGGGATGGATGACAATACCACTCCTCACTTTTATAGCTAGATATTGGGCTCCACTTTTGAGTATTTGGTGAGTTCCCATTCTTTAGGGACAAGCCCTTATGTTCTTGCTTATGTTGATGTTGGTAAGGCTTTTGTACATTCTTATTTTGAGTGTGAGCTAGTAAGTATGTTATATTCCCTGCCAAGATCTATGATGTAGAGGCATGTGTTGACCTATGTTGCTATAATTCTCTTTAATGGAAAATGTTGACTCCTATGTTTAGATTATTTGAACTATGTTTCCGCTTTCTTACTCTTATCATTGTTTGTTTATCCTATGTATGCTTATGATATAATCAAGTGACTTGGATGGAATGCCTTCAAGATATGAGTCATGACAAACTTGGTATCAGGGCACAAGGTCTGAAAGCATCTTCAAGAGTCCAATATGCCGCGTCTAGTAGAGTCTTATTTGTCACGCCCCAAGTTCCCGTAGGGCGGACCGGCACCCGTTACCGATAAGGCTTCGGCAGAACCAACCTATAACCATGCTCGTTCTATCCATATTATGCGTGGTTTCTATCTTTAACGTGTCATAAAGCAGATAGACATTTATTATAAGCAAAAGGTAATGCATATGACTAGG
>JAPFFP010000046.1:2267762-2314697 GCA_026153255.1 Solanum medicagineum
TCAACTTAAACGTACACTCCGACTACAATTAAGCACTGTAAACTTACTTCGACTTAATTAATTCACGGGGTCTAACAGTCTATCGCTGCCTTTGCATAAGCATCTAGAAGATTTTGAGGAGAATAATAATCATGTGATTCGGCACTCTTTTCAACTTCTTTCTGAACTACTCCTATGTCTATATGGCATCTTTGGGTAACTGGATGAAGTTGTAAATTTCATCTTTCAGCATCATCTTCTTCGATAGGGGAAAGCATTTCTCCGGGAATGCCTCTTTTAGTTCTCTTAATATGGTAGCTGAGCCATCCGTGAGTTTAGATAACCAAAAAGTTACTTCTCAAATCAATAATATTAGAAATAAATAACCACAGCGTAATAGCATCAATACTCACTTCAGGTTTGTTCTTATTACTTTTGTAAACATTAATAAAATTTGATTGGCACATATTTGCATCCTCAATTGCTAATTCTGCGAACAATTTTCTAGTGCTCAACAATAGCATCAATACCACTAGTTATGTCAAACTTTATTTTGGGAGATAGTAGAGGAAATACAATAGCACCAGTACTTTCTTCTTGATCAATATTATTGTCATCCCAATGTCTTAGTGGGGCATATCTCTAAGTGGTTGTTGCATACTTCTCCTAGACTGGTAATCCGAAGCAAGTCTGCAAGGAGCCTCATCTCTCCTATCTTGGGCCGCATGAGTGGCTGTAGCTTTGTGTTGTTGTTTATTCATCTGGAATACCCAATCTTGATATGCTCATCCTTTCTCCTCAATCCTTAACCTCTTTCCAAGTTTTTCTTAGTTTCATGACCATCGTTATCGACCAATCTCCAGAGTTTTCGTTATTTTTCACATCAAAGAGAATTAGGGGATTCCCTTGATTCCATTTATTTGAAATATATTGATGTTCAATCAAAGCAAATAACAACAACAACAACAACAACAACAATAATAATAAAGAAACTTAAATCAATAAATAATGACTAACAGCCAAATAACACAACAAATCTAATTCAAAAGTCAAGTCCTCTAGCACTGACGTCAAAATTTGATACGTCTAAAATTACACCTCTCTAAAGAATTATCAAATGACCATTGTCCAAATATAGAAACTAATCAAGGTTATGGTTGATCTTATGAGGAATATGGTTTAGACTTAGCTAAGTTGTGAAGATTTGTGCTCTTAGTCGTATTATTTTACCATTAGGGAGATTTTATGCAAAAGTAAAGTTTGTAATAGTAGCAAGTAACAAGTAATTAAGTACAAATATCAAAGTATTTTGAATTACTAGAAGATAGAACTAGGGTTTCATGATCCTGTGAATTCATAATTTAGTAAGACCAAATAATAATAACTTTTTCTAGCATGTAGCTTGCAAGATCAGTTAGGTATCATCTAAGTGAAATTATTGCCTAAGTAGATGAATTTCATCTGGCAACATGGTTAGTCTACGGGTGTATATTTTAATAAATCTTACTTTTGATCATAGATTAGCTATGTTCGGTAGAATCAAGTTATTAGATGATGAGTAGTTTGTCAAATCTTCATTATGTAATCTCTTTATTCAATCATTACCTCCTTTGATTAGGCAATTAGGAACAAGGCGATTTCTAATACTAGCAAACATTAAAAAGCAATCAAATCAAAGGAAAAAATAATATATGCATGCACACTATTCAATAATTACTATTTATTAGGTCTACTTCATTAATTTTCATGGTTTCCACAATCCTAGTTGTAGATTTAGCTACTAATGCTTATATGATGATGATCAATGACAAATAAATTTAATATAACCATGCGCTCACTAGATGGATAGTAAAAATCAATTATGTTCAAGTGAAATTCAAAAGTTGTAACCAAAATCTATGTATGATTAATCTTCAAATATCAAAGAACAATATCAAAATAATTGTTTCCTCATATTCTCAGAAATAAACACAGTAAAACGAAGCATAAAAACATAAAATAAAACCTAGAAAAGCTATTTTATAAACATAAAGCATCTATCCAAAAGAAACTGAAAAATTTGATTCAGTAATTTTTACAACCCAATTTATGGGTCATACTCCTTTTTACAGTCTGTAGAAATACTTCGCAGATAGTAGATGAGCATAATCTCAAGACTTTTTCCACGGACATAATTTATGATTCGTAAAATATTTTACGACTCGTAAACATCCTTTATAAAGTTCAAACTCCTTAATATCTCATTTATGACCAATTTCTATTGCTCGTGAAATATTTTACGGCTCGTCTGGTTGACTCATGAAATTTAGACACTTTGACCCTTCTCTCAACTTTAACTATGACCATTTTATGGATCTTTTTTCTGATTGTAAAACTACTTGGACATCAGGATTTCTCATACTTTGCCTCCAAATCCATTTTTCCTACAAAATAAAAAAAAGTACATCAAATGTATTAAAACACATTAGAGAATGTACAAATAAATTTAAGTTTTAAACATCAAAAGTGATGTAAATGCATAACACATCACTCACTACATTTTAAAAAGACATTAACTCAATATTAACTGAGGTTATAATAGGAAAAAATTATCATTCTTTGATTTATCAAATATAATAAATATAATTAAAAAATTAAATTAAAAAATACTTGACAAGTGAATAGGACTATTATAGGAGAGAAAAAGTATATAATTTTGTAACAAAGAAAAAGAGTAAATGTCACGATCCAAGCTAGGCCCTATGTGTGACAAGGTAATTAGAATTCCAAAAGACTCTAACCAAGCCTCTTAGCATATATAACATACATAAGGTAAGTAAAACACTATTGACAAAACTATGAAGCGGAAGGTAAGTCTTAAATAGAAATTTACATAAAAGCAAGTCAAAGTTCAACAATCAAATAAGTGATGATACATCTCATGAATGTCTAACATGTCTCTACTAGTCTGTATAGGGTATAAGACAAGCCCTAGCTCACCCAAGAGTAAGAAATAAAGTCACATCAAGAAAACATAAAATCCATATTGGTTTGCACTTGAAGCATGATGACTCACCAATCAAGTGATCTTTGAATGGGGTCAGAACTAGCCACATGGGTGGAATGGAGCATCATGCCCTACATTATAACATTATAACAATGTAGGCAAATGAGATATGCATCAGTATATGAACTGTAGTATGTATGTGAGCAATGCAATGTATGACATAAAACATGATAAGCAAAGGACCAAGCAAACATAATAAAACCCTTTGAAAACATAGAATGAGAGATAAGACATGGTCAATACAGAACTCATAAGAGAATCATAAGTCATGCATTTTAAGTTTTATTTATCTCTTAGGAATAATACATTAATGTGTTCCTTAACTTGACACATCTATTCCCTCCAACTTATGAGTGAGCACAATAAATCATTTAAATTTGTTTAAAGTTGAACAAATAGACATGCACATTCTATACACAGTATGATATATTTTCTACATGAAATAATTAATCAGTTGTATACTCAGGCGAATTATCATGTAGAATGCGTGCGTTTTTTATTCAACTTTGTAAAAGTTTAAATGTCTACTCATGTATACCCAAAGTTGAAAGGCGTAGATGACAGTTCCACACTTTTTTTTTATCATAACAGTTCCACGCTTATTCTCTAAATATTTTTCTAAATTATTATTTAAAGTTTATATTACAATAAAAATAGATAATTTCCTAAGAAATTATTAATTATTTTTTATCAATTGTACTAAAATATGTTTTTAAGGTTATCATGTTATCGATTTTGTCAAAATTAATAACACTATTTTTTATTTTGGCCATTATTTTAAATAGAACGATATTAAATTATATACTCAATCAATATTTTTTTAATGATAAGTTCGTTATATAGATTAAAAAGTATAAAAAGAAAAAATTTAAAATATAAGAATAGAATAGACATTTAAAAGATTCATTAAAAAAATAATTATTTTTTCAAAATTGAGGGAAAATTTAATTTTTAAAGTAAAATTGGGGAATGTGAATGTAAATTAATTTGTAATGGGGCAAGGAGCATTTAAGACCTTGTAATGACATTTCCCTGGCAACCATTTTTGGGAAAAGAAAAAAAAGGCATTTAAGAGCGGCCCATGCGCAAAAAGAAGGGCGTGAGGCTCCAAGAATCTCGTGGGAAATCTCAAGGAGAAATATAAGACTGCTCCTTCATCTCTTTTTTCCTTTTCCTTATCAGAAGAAGAGATTTGCTTTATTTCTCATCTCAGGTATGGTGTTCCTCCTACAATTTTATTATGTTTATAGAGAAATCAGTATTTGAAGGAGGAACGGTCATCCTCAATCCTTCTTTCATTGATGATGATGATGGGTCAAAACTGTCTTTTTTCCTACAATTAAACCGTGTTTCAATCTTTTCTCTTTTTGGCCCTGGGGACCACAAGTGTTGAATTAGACGATTAATCGGAGTTTGATTCTTTTCTGTCTTGTTAGCCATTGTGATGCCTCATAACCTCTAGTTTGCTTTTCTTAAAAAGGTTTATTTGTTCTGCCAAATATTGAGTGCTTTGTGAACGTTTACGCGTCTACAGGTCATTCATTGACCTTTTCTGTATTATATACTCTTTTGTGCCTAATTAATCTCGTGGGTTTTTGTGACAGCACAAAATTTGACTTGTTTGTGGGGCTGTCAAAATAGTACATCTATATTGGCAGCCCATACCAACTTCAACAAAGAACTTTGGGTTCAATATTACACCAGTATTTTGTTCGTGCTTGTTTGTATCAGAGCTTTTTGCAAATTTGGGAAGGATCATGGCTTACTTTTCTGGAATCCTCCAAAGACCTGTAGTTGCAGCATCTGCAGTTGCTATAGCTTCTGTATCTACTGATCTTCATGAAAAATTGTGGCCATCTAAGTCATTAGACAACAATTCTTCTTCACAACTATTGAAGTCCTCAGAAAAGAAAACATCATGGGTGTCTCAGATATCTGTTTCTAAACTAGCCGATTTTTCCTATGTCACCAGAATGGGCCTTCCAGTGCCTAATGTAAATATTCCAACTCCCAGCACCAGTTATGCTTCTGTTTCAAGCCTTCCTTTTGCTACTTCTTCTGTGTTGGTCAACTCTTATCAATTAGCAGCATTGGCCAAGTCTGCTAATCCCTCCACATATAAATATACAGTTCCTTCTTCCCCTTCGGAGGTATTGTATAGATGGCACTTACCAGAGCCAAATGCCGTAAATCTATCAGGGAATTGTGATTCTTCACCAGTAAAGTCTAGGACTGTGGTAGTATTGTTGGGATGGTTAGGTGCAAAGCAAAAGCATCTAAAGAGATATGCAGAGTGGTATGCATCAAGAGGATATCATGTCATTACCTTTACTTTCCCAATGTCTGAGATTCTAAGCTATCAAGTCGGGGGAAAGGCAGAGCAAAATATTCAACTGCTTGTGAATCATCTGGCTGATTGGTTGGAAGAAGAGCATGGAAAGAACTTGGTCTTCCACACTTTCAGTAATACTGGATGGTTAACGTGAGTTCTTTATGACAAGCATTTACTAGATTCTAGGAAGAGAACAGAAACATAAGTATATACATTTTCTCAAAACTAGCCTGCTAATTACTGATTGAGCTCTTTTATTCTTGGTACTACAGTTATGGTGTAATTTTGGAAAAGTTTCAGAAACAAGATCATGCTTTAATGAGAAGGATCAAGGGTTGTATTGTTGATTCTGCCCCTGTGGCAGCTCCAGATCCACAGGTATTGCTGCCTCAGAAATTGTGATAATAAGATTTCTTTTCTTTGTGTGAGTTTCAGAAGAGTGTTTCTTGGAGAGTAATCTTATTTCTGAAAGCCAAAGGTTAATGAAGAGCACTTGTTAAGAGCTATATATTTCTATTGAAATCCACCTTGCCATGCTTTTATTGGGTAAGTATTACAAGTGTCGTATATAGTCAGGTTTTTGCAATTCAAAATTGTTCAGTTGTTTGTACTCTAATCAGGACCTGCTGTTCTCTTATTTTGATCTTGTTGCTTTCTTCTATCTTCGGCCTTAGGACGCAGCCTGGTTTTTGAAAATTATTCTTGTACTTGATAAAGTGGGCGAATCTTGAGATTTTAGCTCTCTCTGGCAACTTTTTAACAGATTGAATTCGGAGTAACTTCTGTTTTGCAGATCAAGCTTAAGTGGGTGTTTGGATTGGCTTATTTTAAGTAGCTTTTGGCATTTCAGTTATTTTTTTTAGTTTTGGAAGTGTTTGGGAGCTAAGTTGTTCGGACTCTCCAAAAATGCTGCCGCACCCGTGTCGGATCCTTCAAAAATACACTATTTTTGGAGGATCTGAGACGCACCGTCGATATTTTTGAAGAGTCCAAGAAACATAGTTTGGGAGTGACAAAAAGTGCTTAAAAGCACATTTTTTAAGTTGAAAAAGTAAAGAAAAAAGCTAAAAGCCAAATTTGGTGTTCCCAACTTATGGCTTTTAGCTTATAAGCCACTTCTTAAAAGCCAATCCAAATACCCCCTAGGCCTGCTAATGCTGGATGAAAATAAGCTATTAGGGAATTTTCCCTTGGAGCTACTATAACTGTACACGTCCCTGCGGCTACTGGATCTCTCCAGTAACAGCTTTGGTGGAATGATGCCACGAGGCCTCAACAGGCTAGAAAGTCTCACATACTTCCCAACAGTAACAACTTTACTGGAAATATACCGCCTGAAATAGGAAACTTGACTAGCACCGAAGGGTGTGGCCTAGTGGTCAACAAAGTGGTTGAGAGCCATGAGGTCTCAGGTTTGAATTCCTACAGAGACAAAAAAACACGAGGTGATTTTTCCCATCTGTCTTAACCTTGGTAGGGAGAGTTACTTGGTACCTGCTATGGTTGGGAGGTGACAAATATCCCATGAATTAGTCGAGGTGCACGAAAGCTGTCCTAGACACCACGATCATCAAAGAAAAAAAGAAAGAAAAATAGGAAACTTGACTAACTCAGAAGATATGTACCTATTCCATAACATGCTCTCTGCAGGAATTCCAGTTGATATAGGAAAGCTTCAGAGGCTGTGAGCTTATACCTCTATGGAAACTAGTTGTCCATAACTATCCCAAGAAAATTGACAAACCGCTCCAATTTAGTATGCATTGATTTCTTGGGTAATCAATTTTCAGGCTGTATTCCTGAAGCCATTAGTAGGCTTAAGGATCTTGTTATTCTTCAGCTAACTCAGAATGAGTTGTCTGGTCCAGTCCCATCAAGTTTAGGATACTGCAGAAAGCTTAAAAAACTGGCTTTGGCTGATAACAAACTTCCAGGATAATTGCCACAAGCTTCAAGATTTCTCTCAGAGCTGGACCTGATTACCCTTTACTACAATTCCTTCGAAGGTTCACTTCCTGAATATCTATCCCTTCTGAAAAATCTTGGCCATTTATTTCATATATCTAATCAATTTTGGGAAAAGTTCTCACATGGTTAAGAGGCATGGAAGGTCTTGTTGAGTTTGATCTTTCATTCAGCAACTTCACTGGAACAGTTCCAGCAGAACTTGGTAATGCTCCAAAATTACTCAAATTTTCTCTCAGTTACTACAGATTATCAAGTGCCATACCACCAGAATTAGGAAATCTCACTAGTTTAAATGTCTTGAATCTTCAAAGAAACAATCTTTCTGGATCCATTCCTTCAACTCTTCAAAATGCCAGAATCTCTTTGAGCTAGGGCTCTCGGCGGATAATTTAATTGGCTCAATCCCTTAATCGGCTCTTTATCCGAATTGCAGGTGATATTAGACCTGAGCAAAAATGATTTCTACTTTATGTGCAAGTGTCAGAATAGTGCATCTTTGGGAGTAGTCTTATTTCCAAAGGTCAATGCAGAGCAATTGTTAAGAGCCATACATTTTTACTGAAATCCAACAATGTCATGCTTTTATTGGATGAGTATGGGTATTACAAGTGTCGTATGTAGTCAGGGCTTAGCTCTATTCAGAATTGCTTAGTTGTTCGCACTGTAATCAGGTCCTGTTGGTTCTCTTGATCTTATTGCTTTCTTCTATCTTAGGCCTTAACCATGCAGCCTTCTTTTCAAAAAAGATTCTTATACTTCATCAAAAAAAATATTCTTATACTTGATAATGTAGAAGTTGTTTATTCTTGATTTAGTCTTTGAGGGAAGATGGATGGTCTAGGGGTCAGCTCTGGATCTTTGGAGAGGGAGGAGAAGCTAGTACTTGCGTAGTTGCATATAATAAATGTTATCTTTGCCTTGGTATGTTTAGACTAATTTTGTCAAATTTCCTTCTTTGTATGTATCAAGGTCTGGGCTTCTGGATTCTCTGCTGCCTTTTTGAAAAAGAATAGTGTTGCAACAAAACAAATCAGGACTTTAAGCAACAGAGACGCAGATGTGACAATAGAGGCCAATACTTCTATGGAAACTAAGCCTGCAGTAACTGAAGCAGCATTGCTATTAGTACTGGAGAAGTTCTTTGGGGTGGTTTTGAACCTTCCCGCCGTAAATAGGTAAGGAGATGTCTTCTACCTTTTCTATGAATGTTTTTAGGCCTGCATATTTTTACCAAAGTACCAATATTAAATCTCCTTTTCGTCTGTTACTCTACTTACCTATGAAGTAGACCTTGTCGATATCATGTCCATTAACCAATGGATTTTAAATACATTTTCAACTCATTAGTGTGTATTAGCAAGTACCAAAAATAATTCGTATTCGTACTTACGTTGGTGGTTTGAAGAAATTGCAGGAGGCTTTCTGACATTCTAGATCTATTGACATCCCAGCAACCAAGTTCCCCACAATTATACATATACAGCAGTGCAGACAGAGTCATTCCTGCAGTTTCGGTTGAATCCTTTGTAGAAGAGCAACGAAAAACTGGTCACACTGTTAGAGCTTGCAACTTCGTTTCTACACCTCACGTTGATCATTTCAGAAACGACCCAGAATTGTATACTTCACAGCTTACCCAATTTCTAGAGGACTCTGTCCTAAGCTCTTGCAAACAGCCTTGTTGAATAATTCCTAACCACAACACGTTGATTCTTTCTGCCCTTTTTCCCCCACTTTAACCAAATACTTGCTAAAGCTTCTGTTTTCCAACTTTAAAGCAGATATACACTGGTGTAGATTGTTACATATAGAGAGAATTGATTCATTTTTTCATTCTAATTTGGTTTAGTTGTATCTGTGGTCTCCCAGCAACAGAATTGTTGCATTGTACCCAAAAATATACTTTATTTTTTATTACTTGCTAAGCAACAGTGCCAGAAAGCAATAAAAATATTGATAAGCCTAGGACAGATTCTACTCTCTACTTTCAATGTCTTAAAATTGCCTAACCCCTTTCTCTTTCCCAGATTGTGTTTTATCCTGAGTCTCTAGTTTCATAAAATACTCTCAAGTTTGAAGATGTAGAAAATGGCACTTAACCGACGTATCTTTTCTGCTAAGGGAAGTATACAACCTTCACTTTTGAATAATATAAAGAGCCTTTCCCTGAACCTTGATGTGAATGCCTAAAATGCATTCCCTTAGTTCCCATTGACGCCATACACTTTCTTTTTTAATTTGTTTAAAAAAAAGTTATTTTTTAATTTAGAAATAATTTTATTTTAAAATTCTCATTTTATTCTTAAAGAGAATGATTTATGGGCATGTTTAAAATTTGTTTTGAATGACAGATTCAAAAGTCTTCATTTTTTGAACAATGAAGAAATTACTGCTCATTGCGAGAATTTTCATTTCGAGGGATGTCCTATGGAGATGTCTAGAGGTGAAAGGTATTCCAATGGTGTATAACAAGGCGATAAAGGACATGTATGATAGAGCCAAGACTCGGATAAGAATGGTGGAAGGAGACTCTGAGTATTTTCCTATCGAGATAGGACTTCATCAAAGATCTGTATTTAGCCCTTTGCTTTTTGCTTTAGTGATGGATGAGCTGACACGATCTATTCAAGAGGAGGTTCCTTGGTATATGCTATTTGTGGATGACATAGTACTAATTGATGAGACTCGGGATAAAGTTAATGATAGGTTGGAAGTTTGGAGACATACTTTCGAATCCAAAGGGTTCAAATTGAGGAGGATTGAAATAGAATACTTAAAGTGCAAATTCAATGTTGTAAGGGATGAAATGGACATCGAAGTGAAGCTTGCCACTCAATCTATTTCCAAGAGAGAAAGCTTTAAATATCTTGGGTCTATTGTCACGATCCAAGCCTAGGGCCTAGACATGACACGACGGATGGGGAACCCAAAGGAACCCCAAACAAGCCTCTTAGCTAATCATTACACATCATCGGTCGCAGACGCATATAAAAGCCATATAGAGTGAAAATAGGGGTAAAGGGGAAGGCTTGCATAACATCATAATCAAGAGACAAGAGTCAAGGCTCATATCATAGATACATAGCATGTCTAACAAACACCTCTAATCCATAGATAAGAGTGGGGGCCAAGACAAAGCAACCGGGCTCACCCTCATAGTAAAAAATAGGAAATAAAGAAGAGTGTCTCAATACATAATAAGGGAAACATAGATTAAGGTCCCCGAAGTGGATGAGTCACCAACTAGCTTGAGTAGTATCGGACTAACCACGTAGAGGAGGAGGATGATCAACTTGGGCTTCAGTTCCTAAATGGTGATATCATGTAGGCAAGAGTATGCGTTAGTACGTTTGAATGTACTAAGTATGTAGGATGCAATGCAACAAGAGATAGGCATCATAATCAAAATGCATAGTAGTAGGAAATAGGCATAATATAACAACATGACATGTATGATCAATGCATAGGTGTAACATACTCAAGTGACTCACGCTCATATAAGATATCATATGTGTAGAGGAGACCAAGCTAGCTTTCCAAGGTACAAACCCCTCAGTAGGTTAGTGATGATGCCACCCCATCCCTTAGGTGGTGAGGTACAAACCACTCACTAGGTTGATGAGTACAAACCCCCATCTAGGTTGATGATGATGCCACCCCATCACCCTAGTGGTGAAGTACAAACCCCTCACTAGGTTGATGAGTACGAACCCCCATCTAGGTTATCCGGGCTCTTAGTCCCCCCGAATTGGGCATGGTCTAATGCAACACTTTATATAGGATTTATTATATACATAAGCTCATTTCATCATCATAACATCATTCATATCATATCTCATGCTTTGGACTTTCAATTCCTCAAGAAACTATAGCCGGACATTTTATCAAACACTTAGAGGGTGTGTAATGGGGGTACAATACCATGCAAATTAGAGATGAAATCATGCAAGAAAATCCATAGAAAACCATCAATCAATTCCTTGCAACACTCTCAAGCAATATACATCAAAACCCTCATCAAATCTTACAATAGTTCCAAGATTTATAGCTCAAAACACAACAAAACAGTCACAACTTTACATAACTTTAACATAGTTCATAGACATGTTCATACTAGTAACCCATTTGTAAAATCAACTTTAAATCATGCAAATTGAGTAAAAAGGAGATTAGCGCACCATGGGTGGAAGAACCCAATGATTGAAACCCACATACCTTAGCTCGGAGATGAACTTGGTGAAGATTGGAGATGGATACTTGAAACTTGAAGAACAACCTTGAAGGAAATCCTTAGTTCTGGATGAGGGTTTGAGAATTGAATTTAGGAGTTAAAAATATGACTAAGTGTTTGAGAGGATATTGGGGAATGTTTAGGATGATATGAGGGTGAAAAATGACTAAGTATAGGTAAAAACACGTTTGGGAACTTTTAGGCCCAAGACTTAAAAGTCATGGACCGCACAAAAAATCACTGGACAGAAAAATACACCTCTCTGCATTGCGGAGAGGACGCGGAGACAACTTCTATTCATATGCGCGCCCTTGGCGCGTCACGCCAGGGGCGCAGAATGCTCACTGGAATTTGTCACTTGAAAAATCATAATTGCTAATCTTTCTCTCTCGGGGTTAGACCCGTTTCTACCTAATTTTGACCCATTGAACAAGAATATGAAGTCGGATTTTCGATATCGCGCAGGAATTTTGAAATATATGGAATTTAAAATTCTGCGCATTCTGAGGCACATTTTTGGGTACTTTTTGGGGTCGTTTCATCTATAATCCATGGTAGTGGTGATATTGGTGATGATGTCACATATCGTATTGAGGCAGCATCCATGAAGTGGATACTTACCTCTTTAGTATTGTGATATAAGAAGATACCACTTAAGCTTAAAGGTAAGTTCTACAGGATGGTGGTTAGACCGTCGTTGCTACATAGGGTAGAGTGTTGGCCAGTAAAAAACTCACATATCCATAAAGTGCAAGTTGCATTGATGAGAATATTGAGATGGATGTGTGGACATACCAGGAGTGATAAGATTAGGAATGAGAGAATTTGAGAGAAGTTAGGGGTGGCCTTTGTGGAGAACAAGATGAGGGAAACGAGACTGCCATGGTTTGGGCATGTGTAAAGAAGAAGTGTCGACGCTCCTATTAGGAAGTACGAGAGGTTAGATTTAGGAGTTATGCGAAGAGGTAAAGGCAGGCCGAAAAAATATTGGGGGAAGGTGATTAGACAGGATATGACACAACTCCATATCACCGAGGACATGATCTTAGACAGAAATGAGTGAAGGTTGCACATTAAGGTGGAAGGTTAATATAGTGAAACGCCCCACATGTGCTTAGGAATGCCCCATAATCATAATTTCCATATATCTCAAAATTCGTGCGAGATTTTGAAAATTTGACTTCATATTCTCGATCAAGGGCAAAATTGAGTGGGAAATGGGTATAACCTAGATTTTAGAAGACCCTTAGCGAAAAATAATTTTTGCTAATTTTACGATTTCCAGTGACTGTCTGCACCCAGGGCGTAACGGGCCTGGGGCACACCACTGTGTAAATTGTAGTCCACGTCTAGTCCACATCGTGCCAGGGGCATAGACCAGTGTAATATTTTCCTTACTTTTCTTATTTCGCACAAAGGCATTGGGGTCACAGCCTCATGCCTACTTAAACATGAACTTTCCCATACTTAGCCATTTTTCAACTCTTTAACTCACAAAACCCTCTCTAAAACCTCTCTAAGACTCTATCAATTCTCTCATTCAAATTTAAGGATTTCAAGCTCAATTTTGGGATTTCAAGGACTCATTTCAACCTCTAAGTCTACTTCAAGTTCACCTCAAGGAATTCAAGGCTTAAGATATGTGGGTCTTCATCCATGGGTCCTTTCACCTATGGAGCCCAACCTTCTCTTTTCATGAAAAAATTGCATGTTTTGAAGTTATATTATCTATGAGTATCTTTTATTATGAAATATGAGTATAAATTATGTTGGGGTTTTATCAAGTATTGATTAATTATGCATGAATATCTATTTTAAGTTTACTTCATGAATTGATTATGTTTATTGAGACTATGCATGTTTTGAACTATGAAACTATGAATTATCATTAGTTTTTGTGATGGATTTCAAGGTACCCTACATGAGGGTTTTACTACATGTTGGCGGGTTGATTTGCATTGAGTTTACTCATCTTGTTTCACTCTTGAATTGCATGATTTTGAAAGAGTATCATGAACCCACCATGTTTTTGATAAAATGACATGACAAGATTTCTCAAGTTATTGATGATCTATTAAATGGTTTACAAGTCAAGTATCTATATAATGACTAAGGGCTTTGAAGGATGTATTGAATTCATGAAAAGTATCTATGATGTTACAAGTATCAAGTTAAGCCCTATTTTCAACATTTTTATCTCTTGTGGGCCATTTCATGTTAAAGCAAGAGTTCATATATTATTATTATTACTCTCATGTCAAAGTTAGGCTCACCATTAGAGGTCAACAAGTTTAAGAGCTACTCATGTCATGTTCTTACAAACTATTCATGTTATGATTAAATTATGATTATTTCAAGTATTCCGTAGAATTTGACTTAGCACCGATGGATGGGATGTCGGCATGGACTATCTTCAAGGGTCCATACTCCTATCAGACCATGTGCCAACATAGGATTATATTTTACCGTTGCTATTCTAGTGGATCCATCTAGTTCACTTTATCATGAAATCCTTTTCGAAAATGGTCATGTTCCCACAAGGAGGGTTTCTTCACACGAAATGGGTCATGTTCCCGTAAGGGGAAGTATGGTTTATGTTGACAAGTATACCACCTCTTTACCGATGAGGGATAATCATCGGGTTTCGAAGCTGTAGCTTGCTTACTCTTACTCATGTCGGTTAAGGTCTCTTCCCTCATATGTATCGTACATTATGCAAGTTGAATGATTTACAAGAATGTGTTATTACAAGTATTTTTCATGCATGCCATATTGAGATTATATATACATTGCTTATGATTATGCATTTTGAGTATAATGGCTTATGTCATTGTTGCATTGCACCCCACATACTTAGTACATTCGAATATACCAACGCATACTCTATGCCTACATGATATTACCATGTAGGGATTAGAGCTCTTTTTGATCATCCTCCTCTATGTTGCTAGCTCTGTACTTCGGAGGAAAGCATTGGTGAGTCCTCAAGTCCGAGGACAATATCTAAGTTACTCTTGCTATGTTGAGACTTCTTTATATTGAACGCTTGTTATTATGAGGGTAAGCCTGGAAAGTGTCTTGGCCCTTGCTCCATTCCATGTTAGAGGTGTTGTTGGATGCTATGATGTATTTATGCTATTAGCTCAACTCTTTATTGCTTTTGTGATTACCAAAGACTTCCCTTTGTCTCGCTTCCCTTTTTATTTTATCTTGAAATGCTTATTTTGCTTTCGCGATTAAGGATGTGTGATTGATATGCTAAGAGGCTTGTTTGAGGTCCCTTCGGGTTCACTTTCACCGTGTCACGTTTAGGCCCTAAGCTTGGGTTATGACCAACTTGGTATCAGAGCACTAGGTTGTTAAATTGTCCTCAGAAATCCAACACACCACATTGATTAGAGTCTTATTCATGGTTGTGAAGCGCGCCACAACTATGAATGGGAGGCTATGAGGTTCACCTATACACTTTCTCAACATGGACACATGGAACACCGCATGAACCATATTCATCTCCATAGGCAACTACAACTCATAAGCAACGTTACCCACTCTTCTTAAAACTTTATAACGACCCACAAACCTTGGGCTTAATTTCCCCTTCTTGACAAATCGGACCACACCTTTGATGGGTGAGACTTTCAAGTAAAACCAATCACCAACCTTAAACTCAAGGTCTCTTCTCCTATCAATGAAGTAGGACTTCTTGTACACTTTGGGTAGTTTTCAATCTCTCCCTTATCAATTTCATCGTCTCCAAGGACTCCATTACCAAATCCGTACCTAGCAAAGACATCTCCCCCTCTAAAAACCACCCAATCGGGGATCTACAACGTGTACCATACAAGGCTTCAAAGGGAGCCATACCAATGCTTGAGTGGTAGCTATTGTTGTAAGCAAACTCATTAAGTGGAAGATGTTCATCCAAACTACCCTTAAACTACAAAACACAAGCTCTAAGCATATATTCAAGGGTTTGGATAGTCCTCTCGGCTTGACCATCTGTTTGAGAATTAAAAGTCGTACTAAGCTTAAACTTGGTACCAAGACCTCTTTGGAAGGACCTCAAAAAGTGTGAAGTGAATTGAGCCCCACAATCCAAACTGATAGACAAGGGCACCCCATGCAACATAACCAACTCATGAATGTACAACTTGGCATAATCTTTGGCACTGTAAGTGGTTTTGACCAATAGAAAGTGGGCTGACTTTGTCATTCTATCCACAACAACCCAAATTGAGTCAAAATGTTTCCTAGTCTTAAGGTAACACAACCACAAAGTCCATGTTGATCTCTTCGCACTTCCAAGTAGGAATCTCTATGTCTTGGACTAGGCCACTCGACCTTTGATATTCGACCTTCACTTATTGGCAATTGTGACATCCGGATATGAACTTAGCAATATCACTCTTCATACCACCCCACCAATACACCTCCCTCAAGTCTCTATATATCTTTGTAGATTCGGGATGAATAAAATATAGGATGAATTATGGGCCTCTTTCAAGATCAACTCCCTTAAGCCATCAACATTAGGCACACACAATCTACCTTGGTATCTAAGGGCTCCATCGTCCTCTTGGGAGAAAACCTCCACTTTTCCATCCTTTACCAAGGTCTTCAACTCTAGAAAGTTGGGGTCAAGATGTTGTTTTCCCTTTACCTCATGAATCAAAGATGATTTTGAACCATCAAAAACCACTACACCACCATTATCTAATTCATCCAAGCTAACCACCAATCTAGCCAACCTGCGAACTTTTCTAGCCACCTCCTTGCCATCATCATCAACATGAACTAGACTACCCATGGACACTCTACTTAGAGCATCAGCCACAACATTAGCTTTGTCAGGGTGATAATGCACACTTGTATCATAATCTTTAAGGAGCTCTAACCACCTTCTTTTTCACAAGCTAAGATCTTCTTGGGTGAACACATATTGGAGATATTGTAGTCGGTAAACACATCAACATGAACCCCATACAAGTAGTGACACCATATTTTGAAAGAAATGTCATGGCCGCTAATTCAAGATCATGGATGGGATAATTCTTCTCATGCACCTTAAGTACTCTAGAGGCATACACTATCACCTTCCCATTTTGCATCAAAACACACTCCAAACAAATTCTTGAGGCATCACAATATATCACAAACCCTTCTAACCCTTCTGGTAGAGCCAAGATAGGAGCGGAAACAAGCTTATGTTTCAAAGTTTTGAAACTCTTCTCACATTCATTGGTCCACATGAATTTTGCCTTCTTTTGGGTCAACTTTGTCATAGGGGAAGTAATAGAAGCAAATCCATTCACAAACGTCCGGTAATAACCCGCCAATCCCAAGAAACTTCTAATATCCAATGGAGTCAAAGGTCTAGGCCAATTTTTAATCACCTCCGTATTCTTAGGATCCACCTTAATGCCATCACTTGACACCACATTACCTAGAAAACTAACCTCTTTCAACCATAACTAATATTTTTCATATTTTGTGTACAACTTCTCCTCCCTCAATATTTGCAACACCACCCTCAAGTGATTCACATGCTCCTCCTTACTATGGGAATAAATCAAGATATCATAAATAAAGACAACCATGAACATGTTCAGGTAGGGTTTAAAGACCCTACTCATGAGATCCATAAAGATAGTTTGTGCATTAGTCAACCCAAAGGAGATAACCACAAACACAAAGTGCCCATACCTAGTCCAGAAAAACATCTTGGGAATATCATACTCCCTCACATTCACTTGGTGATATCCAGATCGAATATCAATCTTGAAACTTGCTTGACCTCTAGTTGTAATCCCAACTTGAAATATGAGAGTAGATCATAATCATACATGAACCCTTGCTTTAACATGAATGGCTCACATGAGGTAAAAACCTTGAAATAGGGCTTAGCTTGTAACTTGTAAAATCATAGATAATTTTCATGAATTCAATACATATTTGAAAGCCTTTAATCATCATGTAGTCACTTGACTTGTAAATCATGAAATAGATCATCAATAATTTTAGAATTCTTGATTTGATATTTTATCAAACACTTGGTGGTTTCATGATACATGTTCAAAATAATGCAATTCGAGAGTGAAATAAGATGATAAAACTTAATGCAAATCAACCCACCAACACGTAGTAAAACCCTCATGTAAGGTATCTTGAGATTCATCATCAAAACTCATAATATATCATAGTTTTATAGTTCAATACATGCATAGTCTCAATAGATATAATAATATCATGGTATAGGCTTGAAATATATATAGTCATGCATATCAATCAAGATTTCATAAAACTCCAACATAATTCATGCTCATACAACTTGAAAACATGCAATTTTCATGAAAAGGAAGATTGGGCTCCATGGGTGAAAGGACCCAATGGATGAAACCAACATATGTCAACTTAGGTTTTCTTGAGATGAGCTTGTTGGAAACATAGAGCTTGAAGTAAATCCTTGAGCTCCAAAGTTAAGCTTGAAATCATTGAATTTGGAATAAGATATTTGGTTAAGTCTTGGAGAGATTCTTGAGAGTGTCTTAGTGATATAGAGTTGAAAAATGGCTATGTATAAGAGATTTCACATCTAAGTGGGCATGGGGCTATGACCCCAATGACCTTGGGAGTGCAAGAAAGTTAAGGAAAAAGTTGTACTGGTTTGCGTCTGCTCCGCAATGCAGACCCATCACGGGGGAAGTTTTTGTGCTAATCCGCGCCCAGTCTACGCCGTTGCCTGGTCGTGGATACACTCTGGAAACAAAATATTAGTAAAATTTATTTTTCTCTATGGGTCCTCTAAAATACTAGTTATACCCATTTCCCACTCAATTTTCCCCCTAATGAGGAATATGAAGTCGGATTTTTGATATCACGCATAGGTTTTGAGATATATGAAAATTACAATTATGGGCATTCTGAAGCACATTTTGGGGCGTTTCACACAACTAGGGTTGTGGGAACTATGAAGAACTAACAACGTAAAATCAGATAATTCATAATTCTTGATAAGTGTGCATGCATGTATTAATGAATTTTCTTCGTTTTTCATGTTTTATAGTGGTGGCCAATAATAGAACCCACCAAGTGTTACTGACTGGACCAAGGTAGTAATGAATAGGAAAAGACATTAATTAACAAGATTCATATTGATGTTTCTCATCTAATCAACTGAACTGGACAAAGGGGAGGTTGTACTTGAACAATAGGTAAGGGCTATAATGTCACACTATAGGGATGGACTAAGTCACGTAGTGAAATTCCCCTCTTGCCCTGGCCAAAGGGTTTGGTGAACTTAACTTACCATTTTGCATGCTACATGCTAGAAAAGAATTATGTTATTCGGTGATACTACGTTAGGGAATCATGGGGAACACAATAACTTAGTTTCGGTCCATATTGGTTTAAACTCTTATTTTAGTTTAGCATTACATTCATTATTATTATCTACCCCCCACCTTTTTGGGGATATAAGTTGGTTAATAACCCAAATTGTAACAATTGAATTCTCCTAAGTCTATTGTATTCCCTTGGGTTTGACCCTAACCTTTGTTAGGTTCTATTTCTTAACAACGACCGTTTTAGACTAAAAAATGTGGTGTTGCTTGGGCGATGGCAAGATTTTGTCATCATTTCCTGGGAATATGACTAGACTTGTCTAAATTAATTTGGGGAACAAATTAATCCTTATTTCCCTCATTTTATGCTTTTTGTTGTTTTTGTTTTCTCTTCAGGGTGTAAGTGTAGTGTATGCCCAACACATGAAGTTGAGGCAGACGCTTGACTCCATTTGGTCCAGAGATCCAGGGAACATTGAGAAGAACGGCCTAAGATAACGCCAACAACATGTCAAATGCAACTCTGAACAGGAATTAGAATGAGAATGTCAATAATGAGAATCCACCTCCTTTTGAGGATGTTACCCCGCAAACACAGGACTTCAATGTCAAATACAGTGGAAGCAATACTAGTTCTACCCTAATGCTATAGAGGTGACTAGAGCCATTGTGTTGCCACCACTATCGTCTAACATAAACTTTATGGTTTTGAGTGGTTTGCTTGCAATGCTGTAGAACCATGGGTTGTTCGCGGGCCTACTATGAGAGGATCCTCATAGCCATCTACAAAACGTTGCATTTGCTTATAATAGTTTGATGGGAACATAAAATCTATGTGTGGATGCTGTAGGAGTTCGTGTCTTCCCGTTGTCTCTAATAGGCAACGCAACAATATGGCTATCGGAGCTCCTACAGAGTTTGATCACCAGTTGAGATGAGTTCTAAGGGCCTTTTTGGAGAGTTACTTCCCGAGATTTAAGAAGCTCAAGTTGAAAGACCAGATCAATAACTTTGAGCAACTTCCTGGTGACTCGATCAATACTACTTAGGAGCGGTTCATTGAATGCCTGAGGAGTGTCCCGGACCAAAAAATTGTTGATGATGCTTTTCTAGAGATCTTCTATCATGCCTTAGATGAGAATAGTCAAGCATATGCTGATACCATAATGGAGGGCATATTCTTAGATCATCCATTTGCAAGGATCACTGAAAGGATAGAGAGAGTGGTCAAAACCAATCGTGCATAGGGGCAAAGAGACAAAGCATCTACCAAAAGTTCATTCACTATTAGTATTGGTTAAGAGCAAGCTTAATTAAATGAAGATATTATACAAGAGATTGCCTGAATTTGTATAGGCATGAAGGTGTTGATGAAATAAAATTAGGAATGAGTCAATGCAGTTGTTCATCAACCTATGTGTGCACCCATTTATGCTAATCCCTACTATGAGGAGGATAATTGTTTTATTGTTGATTAGATCGAGGGGTTCCATACCAAAGCCCAAGGGTCCAATCAGGACTATTAGTGCCAAGGTCAAGGAAATCAAAGTTGGAACTTTAATCGAGATGGAGCTTTTAGAGACAACAGTCGAGGGTACTACGATAGGGATCATCGGGGCCAAGATAAAGATTCAGATTAGGGCAGTAGAGATGTTTACAGAAATGATCCTTATGTTGTACCACACAACCGTGACATCGATGCTAGTAGTTTCAGAGTTGAGGATATGTTTGACCGCCTATTGAAGAAAGCTGAGACACAGAATGAGACTCTGAGGGGGATGAAATCTGAGATCTCCAGTATAAATCAGAATATCATGTCTCATTCTGTTTCCATCAAATAGCTTAATAAAAAGTTTGGTCAAGTGTAGACTCAACTTATTCAGCATCAAAGAGGTACACTCCCTAGTAACACAGTTAAAAATCCCAAGATTGAAGCGCAGTGCATGCAAGTGGCAAGAGTACTATTGATCCTCCCATGCCGGTCGATGAGGATGATGTTTGAGAGGAGATAGTTGAAGTCAAAGATGCAGATACCGAAGATGATTGTGCAAGGATGGGGTGAGTGAAACTGCAGATGTTCCATAGAATCTGAAGCTCATTCCTAGGCCTCCTCCTCCTTTCCCTCAAAGAATTAAAAAGAATGAGGAGGAAGGAAAGTTTAAGCACTTCCTCTCCATGCTGAAGCAACTCTTTATCAACATGTCTCTCATTTGAGGCATTGGAGAAGATGCCGGGGTATGCAAAGTACATAAAGGACCTGGTTACAAAGAAGCGCACTGATGTGCTGTCAAAATACAACATATTTGATGCCTAAAACAAGGGATTTTGTGAGTTCTTAATGTGACTTTTATGTTTTTTTTTTGTATTTTTGTGTTTTTCTTGCAGAAAAGTTAGGTTAGCATGATTTTGAAGAAAAGTTACAGATTTTGCTGAAGCTTAGGACATACGAGCACACTTATGAGTCATAACCCAAGCTGCGAGTTATAGGGTGTGTCGTAGCAAGAATGAGAGACCAAAAATTCCGAAATCTGCTAAGTGGAGGACACTCCTATGAGGTCATCCTAGGAGTTGTAAGTTGCACTACAACTCATATTGGTGGACTCGTAGAAGGAATCAGAGAGCCAAAATGTTGGACCAAAAACTAAAGACCAAGACTACGAGAGGAACATACGAGTCATAGCTCAAGCAACGACTCGTACGTATGGGTCATACCAGTTCAGTCCAAGATGCCAAGAACCTGATACAAAACCATGACTATGACTTGTAGGTCATCCTAAGAGTCATACCTGTGAGACTTATCAACTGCCAGTTGTCTTTTTTGTGTAATTCTAGGGTGATCTACCCTATTGCAGACAACGAATAGGTGATCCCTGTGCAATGTGTCCCAAGAAAATGGGGAATCACCGTTGTGCCAAATGAAAAGAACGAGCTAATCTCAATGAGACCAGTTACTAGATGGAGAGTGTGCATGGACTACGCGAAATTGAATGCTTCCACTAAGAAAGACAATTTTCCCATGCCATTCATGGATCAAATGCTTGAAGACTTGTAGGGAAGGGTTGGTATTGTTTCATTGATGGTTATTCTGGTTATAACGAAATTGTAATTGCACCTGATGATCAAGAGAAAACCACTTTTACATGCCCGTACGACACCTTTGCATTTAAGAGAATATCATTTGGGTTATGTAATGCTCCAGCAACATTTCAAAGATGCATGATGTCCATCTTCTCAGATATGGTAGATAGCACTATTGAAGTGTTCATGGATGATTTTAGTGTAGTGGGTTAATCTTTTAAAGAATGCCTGTTGCACTTGAGTAATGTATTGGAAAGATGTGTTGAGAGTCACCTAGTGTTGAATTGGGAGAAATGTCACCTTATGGTCAAAAAAGCTTAGTCATAGAATTTCAGGAAAGTGAATTGAGGTTGACAAAGCAAAAATTGAGGTTATCGAGAAACTCTCAACACTGATTTCTATGAAAGGTGTCTAAAGCTTCTTGGGCCATGCTAGGTCCTACCGCGGTTTTATAAAGGATTTTTCGAAAATCTCACAACCCTGTGCCAGTTGTTAGAGAAGGATGCAAAACTTTTGTTCAATGACCGATGCATGCATGCCTTTGAAATATTGAAGAGAAAGTTGACCTCAACACCTATCATTGTAGCTCCAGATTGGTCTAAACCCTTTGAGCTAATGTGTAATTCAAGTGGTGTTGCATTAGGTGTAGTGTTGGGGCTGCACAGGGAGAAGATTCTGCATCCTATCTATTATGCCAGCAAAGCACTAAATGTGGCCCAGAAAAACTATACAGTGACCGAACAACAATTACTTGCCTTAGTTTTTTCTTTTGAAAAATTTCGGGCATACTTGTTGGGGGCTAAGGTGATTGTACACACAGACAATGTGACTCTCAAATATCCGATGGCCAAGAAGGATACAAAAATCAGGATTGATCATATGGGTACTTCTTGCAAAAGTTTAATTGATGTGTTTGATAGAAAGGGGTTAGAGAATCAAGTAATTGATCATCTCTCTAGGTTGGAAGATGAAGCTATGGTGAAGTTTGGTGACGGTCTTGACATAAATGACTCATTCCCTGATGAGAGAGTTTTGGCGGCCTCACTTGATCTTATACCTTGGTTTGCAGACTACGCTAACTACACCCATCAAATTCGCAAGTTTATGCATGATGTAAAGAAGTTCTTCTGGGATGAGCCATATATATTTCGCATTTGCGCGGATGGGATGATCCATCGATGTGTTCCAGAAGTGGAAATGATGAGCATTCTTGAAGCACGCCACTCTTTGTTATCTCTCATGGTAAAAAGTATATTCTGGTCACCATTGATTATGTCTGTAAGTGGGTGGAGGCCATAGCTCTACAGAACAATTAGGGTAAGAGTGTTACAGGGTTCCTCCGAAGAAGCATTTTTTCCAGGCTTGGTACTCCTTGGGCAATTATTAATGATCTAGGTTCTTATTTTTGCAACCAATTGTTCAAAGCTCTCCTTGAAAGATATGGTGTGAAGCACCATGTGGCAACCCCGTATCATCCCCAAACCAGTGGGAAAGTGGAGGTCTCAAGTAGGGAAATAAAGCAAATCTTATCCAAAACAGTGAATGTGAATCACACTGATTGGTCAAGGAAGCTGGATGATGCTTTATAGGCTTACGGGACTGCCTTCAAAACGCCTATCATAATGTCCCCTTATCAACTGGCATTTAGGAAGGCCTATCACCTGCTAGTTAAACTTGAATGCAAGGCATTGTAGGGATTAAAAAAGCTGAATCTACATTGGCATGAAGCTTCCACTTCTAGGTTGATGCAAGTGAATGAGCTTGATGAGTTTAGATAGGAGCATATGAGAGCTCTGCCTTGTGTAATCAATGAAAGAAAGTTTAGCATGATCGCATAATTGAGGATCACCAATCTGCTTCGGGAGACATGGTATTGCTTTACAACTCCAGGTTAAGGTGTTTTCTTGGAAATCTCAAATTTAGGTGGATGGAGCCCTTTAGAGTAGTGCGAGTTTTTACTCTTGGAGTCATCGAACTAGAAAGTAGGGATGGCAAAACATTCAAAGTGTATGATTAGAGGGTCAGACGGTACATGGGTAACATAGAAGAAATCAAGATAGTGGAAGATTGGGATCTTGTTGAAGTATAACTGCAAAACCTTTCTGTCGTGCTACGATAATAAATTAGGCGCTTCCTGGGAGGCAACCCAAGGTATTCTCCTTGCACCGTTTATATTATATTTTACTTTGAGGACAAAGTATCCTATTTTTGTGGGGTGTGGGAAGTTATGGACTAAGGTGAAGTCTGAGTAGCCTCGAGTCCATAACTTCCCCTATTTTTGATCCCAAGGTTTTCTTACCGTTCTTCTTTTTCCTTGTGGATATTTACTTTTCTGTTAAATCGGCATGTTTAGGTGTAGATAATGTGTAAATTTATAGGATTGTTATCTATTAGCATATACATAATTTTTAGATGTGTTTTTAAAGTTTTGATGAAAAATTAGGTACCTTCAAAATTTTTGAGGTTGTGGTTATTGATGCATTCATACATTTTTTAGTATCTGGCAATGTTTGTTCTGATATTGTGAAGGTAACCTGAGATTGAAAGCATGACTTGTTAGTCTATACTTGATTGTGGATGCAATTGACATGAATGTGAGCTTATTTTGCTGCATTCATGCATCTTGTATGAACTAGAACTTGCCTTAGTACTCTAAGGTTGGTTAGGTGATGTGGTGGATATGGAAAGGATCTTAGGACTTTGTTCTTTAAGTGAAACTACTTTTATCCTAAATGACCCACCAGATCAGTGAGTGAATCCCTTGTTCCAAATTTTTGAGCTTCTCATGTACTCATTCTTTCTTGATACCTTGCTAGCTTAACCTTGTTTGGGGAAATACCTTAATATTGTCCGTGGTCTATCCTTGGACATGTGAACCTTAATTGATGCTAAAAGCCTAAGTTGAGGATGGCTATAAGTCGTGGCCCTGGTGCGAGGAAGAGATATTGTGTACTTCACCTCAGGCTAAATGTTCATTGTGGACTCCGGGGAGCCCACTTAAGTTGAGGGTGGCCCTCATTGTGGTAAAGTAATAATAATAAGGTAGTTAGTTGGGAAAACATGAAAGAAATCAAAAATCATGAACAAAGTGAAGAAAAAAAAAAGAAAAGTTCCTTGAGTTGAGAAAAAGTAGCAAAAATGAGTTTGAAATCGAGGTATAGCTGAAAAAGAGAAAGAAAACACCCGAGAAAAGTTCAAAACAGGAGAATAAGGATGGATTGATTAAAAAAGGTGGATTATGAAAGCAAAAGGTGTTGGTAAACATGGTTCAAGCATAGGTTTTAATCACTACTTGCCAAAAGTACCATAACAAAGCACCCTGAACCTATGTTACAAGCCTATAAGTCCTAAAGTGATCCAACTCCACTTTATCACCAAGTTAGAAGATGAGTACAGGGGCAAGCCTATGGTGTTAGTCAGTATGCATTTAATTTCAATTGTGAGAGTGAGAATGCTTCCTTAGTCCATGAGTTCTAAATGTTTTTGAGTGAGTATAAGGGACTTCTTTACACTGAGGGCATTTGCACTAATTGACAAGCATAAAACTATACCAGTGATTGTGGACAGTTGAGGCTGCCTAGCTTATGATAGTTGGATTGCCAGGTATCTCATTATGTTCTTGTTTGCTTAATAACTTTGTACGGTTGTTTGGAAAATTGTAGTTGGGTACCTGAGTCAAAGGAGTTGTTATATATACTGTTAGTATAGTTGCTATGTATTTCTCTTTGTTTGCATAGATCGAGTCATTGCTTGAGGATAAGCAACAATTCTACGTTGAAGGTGTTGATGTGCTATCAAAATACAACATATTTAATGCGTAAAACAACGGATTTTGTAAGTTCTTAATGTGATTTGTGATGGTTTTTAATGTGTTTTTCTTGCAGAAAAGTTAGGTTGGAATGATTTTGAAGAAAACTTGTAGATTTTACTGAAGCTTAGGACATACGAGCACATTTACGAGTCATAGTCTAAGCTAGGAGTCGTAGGGTGTGTCGTAGCAAGAATCAGAGACCAAAAATTCAGAAATCTACTAAGTAGAGGTCACTCCTATGAGGACATCATATGAATCGTAAGTTTCACTACAACTCGTATAAGTGGACTCATAGCAGGAATCAGAGAGCGAAAATGTTGGACCAAAAACTGAAGACCTCTACGAGAGGAACATACGAGTCATAGCTCAAACAACGAGTCGTACCTGTGGGTCATAAAAGTTTTAGTCCAAGATGCCAAGAACCTGATACGAGACCCCGACTACACCTCCTAGGTCATCTTACATGTCATACCTGCGAGACTTATCAGCTACCAACTATCTTTTCTGTGTAAATTCTAGGGTTATTCTATCAATACTATATATAGTTTAAGTTAGAGTTTTAGAAGAGAGTTGGGGTTTGCGGGAACCATGGGTAATCGACTCGAGATAACCTAGGTTTATTCCATTCCTACGATTGGGATTTTGTATATATTGTCTATTTCCCTTCGTTATGATTGTTGTTTGGTGGCAGCCAACACCAAACCCTGCCTACTATCACTATCCTAACCAATGTAGTGACGAATAGGAAAAGGGAAGTAGATGATAGGGTTCGATAGATGTCTTCTCGTCTAATCAACCGAACCTGACCAAGGTGAGGTTTACTAGGACAATTGGTAATGGTTAGTTGGCACACCATGGTTGCCGACCAATCACCATGGTGAAATTCGACCTTCACCTTCATAAGAGGGCTGGAAGAACCTAAGTTATCGTCCTGTATCCTAATCTTCAGTTGTGGTTATGTTACCTAGGGTAGTCTAGTCAACAAACCATGGGTAACACAATTCCCAACTTGTCCCTGAAATTGAGTGTTTTGCCGCATAGTAGTAGAGTTGTAATTTTACTTTAGTTTTTGAATAAAAAAAACTCCGTTATTTAGAGATTTTAGTTATTGATGCTTGAAATGATTAGTAGTGATCTCTTGTAATCAAGCCCTGTATTCCCTGTGAATTTGACCCTAATCTTCGGTTAGGTTAATTGCTGATGCCCCTTGTGGTCTTCAAGAAGCTAAGACTGGGAGCCCCTACTCCAATGAGCATGCGGTTGTTGATGGCTGATCGGACTATGAAGAAGCCTTTGGGAATACTTTATAATGTGCTTATCAAGGATGAAAAGTTCATATTCCTCAGAGACTTTGTGATCCTAGATTCTGAAGTCGACTTCGATATCCCAATCATCTGGGGAAGGCCATTCCTAGCCACTGGTCGAGCACTAGTGGATATGGAAGCTGGTCAACTCAGGGTTAGATTGAACGATGAAGAAGTTTTCTTCAATATTTGGCAATCTATGAAAAGGCCAGATAATTTGAAGAATGAGGTTTGGGAACTTGGTGAAGTCTAAGTAACCAAGTTATCCAAGTTGTGCCGTGACTATAAATCAGGTGCTACTTCAGAGGCAACACAAGGTATAGACTGGCGCTTAGGCACCTAGGTATGTCTTTTGACCCAGGTACATTATATTTTTTTGATTGTGTGCATTATAGACAATGCACCTCTTTTTCGAAGGGGTGTGGGTAGTTTTGAGCCTTAGTGAAGTCTGAATAGCCTTGGTCTATAACTACCCTAATTTTTGATGCTGGGGTTTCCTTTCCTTTGTTCTTTTTCCACATGGTTATATCTTTCCTATTGATTCAGTATGTTTAGGATGTTTAGGTAGTATATGTAGCATATAGTACTGAGATTTGTGGAATATTTGTGTGGTTTTGTGATTTTTTGTGAAAATTGATACCCACCAAATTTTTTAATTAGTTTGTCTAGATAGCCACCATGTTGTTTCAGTGTGTTGACAGTGCTTGTTCTAATAAGTGAGGATAGAATTGAGATGAAATGCATGATCTGAGAGTTTTTTGTTGATAATGTAATCAGTGCCATGTGAGTGTGAGCTTAAATTGCTAAATTCATGTCTTGTGTTTTAATTCAGAACTTGCCCTGGTACTCTGATTTAGACTTTAGGTTAGTTGGTTAGGAAAGGATCTTAGGTCATTGTTCATAATAGTCCACATAGCCAAATAACCAACCAAATACGCAAAATATCCCTTGATCCTAATGTTTGAGCCTGACATGTGCCTCTTCTTTGTTGAAAACTAATTGCCCTTGCCTTACTAGTTGTAAAATCTTGAAATTGGCCATAGTCCTTTCATGAACATTGTGCACCTTGATTGAGGAAAAAGGCCTATGTTGTGGGTAGCTACCAAAAGTTGCCCTGGTTCTAAGGTTGGAAATGTGCACCTCAACTCAGGCCAAAAGCCTAAGTTTAGGGTGGCTGGTGTAAGGGTAAAACACAAATTAAGAGGGGAAGTTAGTGATACATGGAAAAGAAGCAAAATCATATACTATGTGCAAGAAAAATTGAGTGATGCCTTAATTATGACTTAAAAAGAAAAAACATTAAGTGTAAAAACAAGTATTCAAAGGTCTTAGTCATGAGTATAGGGGAAAACGTATGGTATTGGGCATGATACATGGATATCTCTTGTTAGAGTGAGTGATTTTGCATAGTCCTAAGATTACACATGTAAACATCATTGAGAGTGAGACAAGGGAGTTCTTTCTGTGAGGGCTCTCGCATTGTATTGTTAGCATTAGACTTACTCAGTTATTGTGGCTTGTTGATAGTATGCATGAGTCTGTATTGGTTTGCTGGATAACTATCTGATTGTGTTGTGGGTATCTGTGCTTAAGTTTGATAAAATGTATGCCATTAGATCGAGGTCTTTGTGTTAATATACTGCCTATATTGATTGAGTCTATCGCTCGAGGACAAAATTATTCTCCTCATCAATCACAACACTTTTGTTCCTTAAATCTTGGAATTATCTGTGATCTAAATCGGATGTTAGTAGGTTTGATATGTTTGTGTTTGTACTGTAGGATTTCAGGGTTGACATTGATTTTGGGCAAAATATGTAGACGTTGTTGATTTTGAGGATCCACAAGACCCTTTACGGGGCATAGAGTATTCTATGGGCCGTGAAGGAGGTTTCATGTGGAATTCCAGTGAAGGGTAGATTTGTGAAGTTTGGCGTCCGAACATGAAAACGAGTCATGGAAAACTTTACGGGTCGTAGACCAGGTCTCGTACCCTGAGTATCAGAGAAGGAGGACTTTCTGAAGTTCCTTAGATGAAACCCCCTAAAGTACATAAAACCTTTTACACGGTATAGAAGGGTGTCGTAGAAGTCAAGGTCAAAATTGCAGCAGCATAGTATGAAAGCCCGACTATAAGCCATAAATCACTATACGACCCGTTGTGCATCTAGTGAAGCGTGCCAACCTAGTTATCGTATTTTGTTTTGGATTTGTATTTTAAAAATTATAAATAGATTTTTACGTTATTTTTCTTAGAGTGCCCAGAGAATTAGAAGAACCAGCGAGTTTAAAGTGAGAAATAGTACAGGAAAGCACTGGAGAGTTTTGAGAACCACTTGTACACTTCAATTTCATCTTCTAATTACAATCTTGTGATTGTCATTGAAGCTTGGATGTTCTTGTGCTTAATCAATTATGTAAGTGTTCTATTATGTTTTTAAAATTCATAAGTCTTGTATTTACACAAATCATGAATAGCTAAATCCAGAACTAGGGTTGTGGGAACCATGAAGAACTAATAACGTAAAATTGGATAATTCATAATTATTGAAAAGTGTGCATGCATGTATTATTAATTAATTCTCTTCGTTTTGTATCTTTTCTAGTGGTGGCCAACATTAGAACTAGCATAGTGTTACTGACTGGACTAAGGTAGTAATCAATAGGGAAATAGATTAATTAACAGGATTCAATCTATGTTTCTCGTCTAATCAATCGAACTGGGCAATGGGAAGTTGTACTGAAATAATAGGTAAGGGTTAGTAATAGCACACTATGAGGATGGACAAAATCATGTAATGTAATTTTCCTCTCCCCTAGGCCAAAGGGTTTGGTGAACTTAACTTACCGTTCTGCATGTTACACACTAGAAAAGAATTAGGTTATCCGGTGATATGAAGTTAGGGAACCATGGGGCTCACAATACCTAGTTTCTCTCCATATTGGTTTAAACTCTTGTTTTAGTTTAGCATTACATTCATTGTTATTATCAAACCCCCTCACAAAACCTTTGGGGAGATAAGCCGTTAATAACCCATATTGCCACAATTGAATTCTGCTAAGTCTAATTCTCTTGGGTTTGACCTTAACCTGATTAGGTTTTATTTCTTGACAACAGCTGCTTTAGCCTAAAAAAGGAGGTGTATCTTGGGAGACATCATTACCGATGCTTAAATCAAATTTTAAATGGATAATGCATATTCAAATCATCATAATATTCATACAATTCAACATATTAGGGCTTAAATCTTTTTAAAATCAACAATAGACCATATTTCAATTGAATCAAATAAATAATAATCTAAAAGAGCCATACTTAAAGTAAGCTCAATTTAATAAAATCAAGTGTAGAAGATTTTGGTGTCTTCATGGTTGAAAGGTACCATAAATCAATTCCACATACCTTAGTTAACAAAGAAGAAATAAAAAGAATTTGATTGAAGAAGAGACCTTCCTTAAGCTCCAAGCCAATCTCTCATGGCTCACTTGAGAGGAGTCCTTAGATGAGAGTATTAAATAATTCTAAGCGTACGAATTGAATTTGAATATTAATAGAGGAGTATAGGTATTTTGAGAGGCTTATGATAGGTTAGAAAATCATTAAAATCCTTAGGAATAGCCAAATTTATAAGAAAGCCATTAATGAAATGGATGACAAAAAGTGTCAAGGGTCTCGTAATGGAGCCATACAGACTGTGTAGGTGTCACACAGATGATGTGTCTATCCGTGCGGCCTCACTTAGACAAATTTTACATTGAAAATGTTCTGAGATAGTGATTCCATACTTGAAAGTTTTTTGGACCAACACCCATAAAGGATACCATATGACTCGTGAAGTGGTCACATGACTCGTGTGAAGTTCATGTGTGAAGTGCCTTGGCGAAAATATGGTTTTTAAGGCCAAGTCTTCTCTCACGAGTCACCATATGTCCGTTGAAGTGTCACACTACCCGCGTGAGGTGCATCTGATACTCCAACTTAGGGCCATAACTATTCACACAAGGCCAAAATTCTCTCAATGCCCCTCCACATGGCCAGTTATGAGTCACACGGCTCGTGGAGGGGTCCATGTCGTTTCACCTTGGTATAAAACGTTCTGGAAGCAAATTACATGCACCATTAAGGCCTTACAAAGTATGGGTCCTTACATAATATAGCTCTTGGGTCTCTTGATTATTGAGTTTTCACTCTTCTTGATATATAACTACAAAATTAGGTCCCACATCAACATAAGTAGATAGAAGTCTTGAAGTTGAAAAGAACCAAGAACTATCATAAAATATTGCTCATACATCATGATATAATTACAATACTAACAATAGTACATAGAAGATTTTTCAGACAGGAAAAACTTGCTAGACCTTTTACTATGTTTCGTCCCCTTTTTTAGTCCTAAACAGGCAGATTTTCGCATAAATATAAAAGTTGTGGGTATATGTGGTAGGTTTCCAAAACATCTTTACACACTAAAATGAAAGCTATACACAATGAGATATTCCAAAATTACTGACCATTACAAACTTCCAAAACAGATTTTAGTCACTTACCAATAGGTGGGGGGTTTCTTCTGTTTTGTTCAAAAAATTGATTCTTTTTGTTATTTTTGTGAATTATGCTATTTTGAGGGAGTTTATAAGGTTCCTTGTACTTTTGGAACTGACTTACCTATAGAGTGAAAGGTATATAATACCAACATATAAAAGTAAGGTGGCTTCCCAAAAAAGGTGGTTGCCTAAATTTCTCTTTCTATTCTTTTTTATCACATAAGACTTGTAAATATATAAAATTTCATAAAATTAGACCAAATTACCCTGAGACAAACCCCTCATTTTCCTTTTATGTGATTCAAAAAACATCAAGTCCTCCTCTAAAGACACAAGTTTGAGTCAAGGAATGCTGAAGTTGAGGTTGATCCTATCTCAAGGGAATACCTTTTAAAATCTGAATACATTATTTAAATAATGAAGGTGTTACAAGAGGTACCACAACTATAGCGCGGAGTTGATATCCCTCAGCCATTGGAACACTGCAGATAGAGATGTATTCCAAGTCCATACATGACCAATTAGTTGATCCACCACTATGGGTTGTTCCTATTATTGCCTTGCGATCCATGAATCACCTTAAAGTTGAGGCGTGTGTAGGATTTTAGAGGAGAAGCAACTATCTACTGATGAGGTTGTTGATCAGTATCCTAATACTTGGGAAATAATAAAATTCCAGTGATCTGATATAAGGACCCATACATTGTACGAGATAATATGAGCTTGGAATTGGTTTCTGAGAGTTTTATACCAAGGTGATGCTTCGTGGAAGCCTTCACGGTTCATGTGAGTCTATACAGACCATGTGGAGGATCGTGTGATAGCCTTGGCCTTGAAAATCCATAGTTTTTAGCCAACTCATGTCACATCATGGACTATATGACCTTTTACGGTCTGTAAGGTCCCCCGTATAGGTGCTAGAGTGAAAATTTTCTAAGTATTGGATCACGTCTCAAAACTTTTTCTTGAAGGATATTATAAGTGAAGTGGTACAAGGGAGTATACGGTCCATATACCTTCGTACAGACCATGAGACCAATCGAATGGATGCCTTTGTGGAAATTTTCTGGACCGTGAGACCAACCGTATGGATGCCCACGTGTTCTAAGTATAGAATTACCGTCTCAAGCCTTCACCTGGAGAATTTTTCTAAGTGTTGGATTACATAGCAATTAACGGTCTGTATACCTTTACACAGACCGTATACCCCTCCCTGAGACCTCTGACATTAATTTTTTCACTCATATCGTTAATGGCATTTTCATAAATATGGTTCGTCCTAAGGATCTTTTTGACATTCTATGCTACCTAAAGACATTCAAATGACCTATACTTTATTCCTCTCATTCAAATTCATTCCTACACTTAGAATTATATTGAACTCTCCTTAAGAACTCTCTCAAAGGCTCTTCTGAAGACAAAGCTTGGGAATCAAAGGAAAACTCTTTTCTTCATCAAAATTCTTCTTGAATGTCCTCCATTAGCTAAGACATATGGGATTGATTCTTCGTCCCTTTCAAAAAAGAAGACCCAAACTCTTTTCACTTGAATATCATGAAATTTTTCTTACTTTAAATATGATTTTAAATATTATTGTTTATTAAATTCAAATTAAGTATAGTGTTGTGCTTTATTGTTGATTTTAACTTGATTTAAACCCTAGTATGTTGACTGAGATGATTATTATGAAGATTTGAAAATGCATTATCCCTTTAAAGTTTGATTTAAGAATGAGTAATCTAAATTGTTTTTTGAATATGGATTTTACTTATGGATTTACTAGAATTTCATATTATATTGTTGATTTTAGATTGAATCTATATTATCTATTGCTAGTCACATATCATTCATTGCATATACATTCATGAATATTGAATTTTATGAAAATTATGAAGTGAGCTAAGCCCAATTATGTTTATGTATATGATTTTGCTAATATTATGGTTTATGACAAGAATGTGATCACATAAATGTCTATGATATGGCTTTTCAACCATTTTGTGTTTTTACACTATTCTGCATATGTGAATGAGCTATTCTTATGCCGGAGAACCATGATTATGAACTATGGTTTTTCTTTTCGAGCCCATGTATGAATGTTTAACAAATATTTTTGGTTTCCGAGCCCAAGTATACATTGAAATGATTTGAAACGCGTTATGCTCCTATTGAAAGCATGTATATATATAAGTATTCTTGTAGGATATTTGACTTAGCACCAACAGATTGGGTGCATCAGGCAATGCCCAAGGGTCCTCTCCCTTTTCAACCTGACTCAACAACACATCTCCTCAACCTAGATGCATGAAGAGTCGGACGAACAATATCCTTATTCATAGGCAGCTCCAATTCATATGCAACCTTAAGTCCTCCTCAACACTCTTTAAAGATACCCATATCATGGGCTTAACTTATCTTTCTTACAAAAATGAACCACACCATTCAGGGGTGAAACCTTCAAATAGCTCCAATCACCTACTTTAAATTTAAGAACCCTCCTTCTCACACCGGCATAAAACTTTTTGGCAACCTTTGGCTGTTTTCAACCTTCCTCTAATCATTATTACTTCTCAAGAGCCTCATAACTAGATCTGGACACATCAAAGCCACCTCTCATACCTCAAACCACCAAACCAATGATCTACAATGTCTACCATAAAGAGCCTCAAAAGGAGCCATAGCAATACTAGAATGGTAGCCATTGTTTCATGCAAACTCAATCAATGCAAGATGATCATCCCAACTAGCTTTAAGCTCCAATACAAAAGACTTGAGCATGTCCTAAAGTGTTTGGATAGTTCTTTCAGCTTGGCTATCTGCTTGAGGGTGAAAGGCAGTACTAAGCTTTACATTTGTTCCAGGACCTCTTTGGAAGGATCTCTAAAAGTATGAAGTGAACTATGCACCACGATCCGAGATGATGGATAAAAGAACCCCATGCAACCTCACCAAGTAATGAATGTACAACCTAGCATAACCTTTAGCCCCATATGAAGTCTTAACCAGTAGAAAGTGAGACGATTTTTTCATCCTATCAACCACAACCCAAATGGAATCAAAACTGTTCCTAGTCTAGGAAACCCAACAACAAAATCCATATTAATCTCTTTCCACTTCCAAGTAGGAATCTCTATGTCCTGGGTTAGGCCACCCAGCCTTTGATGTTCGGCTTTGACTTGTTGGCAACTGGATATAAATTTGGTAATGTCCTTCTTCATGCCTCCCCACTAGTACACCTCTCTCAAATCTCTATACATCTTAGTAGACCCGAGGTGAATAGAATAAGAAGAACCATGAACCTTATCAAGAATATTTTCCTTCAAGCCATCAACACAAGGCACACACAACCTACCTTGGTAACTAAGACCACCATCTCTCCCTTGGGAGAAAACCTCCACCTTCCCATTTTTTACCAATGCCTTCAATCCTAACCATGAGGTATCAAGATCTTGTTTAGCTTTCACCTTCTCAACCAATGAAGATTTAGAAGCATCAACAACTACAACACTACTATCATCACCCTCTTACAACCTAACTCCCAATCTAGCCAATCGATGGACCTCCCTAGCCATCTGTTTATCACCACCAGCAAAACAAGATAGGCTACCCAAAGACACCCTACTCAAAACATTCGCCCCCACATTAGCCTTACCGGAATGATAATGCACACTTATATCATAGTCCTTAAGAAGTTCTAACTACAACCGTTGTCTCAAGTTGAGATCTTTTTGAGTAAATACATATTGGAGACTGTTATGATAGGTGAACACATCAATATGCAACCCATACAAATATTAACTTTAAATTTTTGAAACAAATAACACGGTGGCCAAGTCAAGGTTGTAAATAGAATAATCCTTCTCATGTATCTCAAATTGTCTAAAAGCATAGGCTATCATCTTATCATATTGCATCAACACACAATCAAAACCAACCCAGGAAACATTACAATACACAACAAATCCTTCTAACCCTTCCAGTAGAGATAAGATAGTAGCGGAGACAAGCTTATCCTTCAAGGTTTAGAAACTCTTTTCACACTCATCGGTCCACACAATTTTAGCCTTCTTTTGAGTCAACTTAGTCATGGTAGAAGCAGCAGAAGAGAACTCATTCACCAACCTCCGATAATATCCCGCTAAGCCCCAGAAACCTCTAATGTCCAACTGGGTCAACGGTCTAGGCTAATCTCTAATCAACTTCGTTTTATTAGGGTCCACCTTAATGCCATACTCTGACCCCACATGACCTAGGAAGGTAACCAACCTCCTTTAACCAAATTCACTCTTCTCATACTTAGCACACATGTCTTTTTTCCCCAAGATTTGGAACACTACCCCCAAATGGTTCACAAGCTCTAAATATATCAATACTTCATCACTAGAATCCACCACAACATAACAAGTTAGGGATCAAAGACCCTATACAAGAAACCTATAGACATAACCGGTGCATAAGTCAAACCAAAATACACCACCGCAAATTCAAAACATCGGAAGGGTCATTCACTAACTCATTGATCACTGAAAATAACTCAATGGAAATAACTTAGGTTCAATACCCCTTGCTCTTACAAGATGATAATTGTAACCCTTAGAGATCAATTGTACCTCACGACAAGAAATGGACTTACCCCTTTACAACAACCTAACAAACCCCTACTCAAAGACGAGTTTATTAGAAAATGAAATCTAACTTACGGGCCCTACAGTCAAAGGAGACAACACATTTCACGCAACTCATCCACCCTAAGTATGGCATCAAAATCCACTACATCAACCCAACAATTCATAAGGCAAGACGTAATGCAATATGAACATGGAACAACATCTATTAACTTTCTAGCAAAAATACACTTAATAAAAGGGTAGACACTAAAGGTTCAAATAACAACTCGGGGCACACTTGATGCCCACTAGTAACAAGAAGGAATAACGAAAGAGAGAGTGGTGGCACCCGGGCCCATCAAGGTATACACATCAAGCCAAAGGAAATTTCAACATACCGGTAGCCATGTCGGCCACCTCATCCCCTCCTTGAGCCCCTTGATCAATATGACCACCTTGCCTTTGAGGTCGACCATCTTTACCTTTGTTGTAGGCATGTGGACATTCCACCACACCCAAAGCATGCACCTGTGTTCCTCCAACATGTAACACTATGATCCCTCCCACATTTTGGGCATCTAAAATGAGTCACCCCATCAACACCCCCTTTACTCTTATTACGTTTATGAGGACAATCCATTATCTTGTGACCCATCTCCCCACAACCATAACAAGCATTGGTCTTCAGGCACAGGCCATCATGGCATCTACCACACTTTGGAAACGTAGCATAGGGTACCATACCACCACGACCTTTAGGACTTTGGAACTTTCCTTCACCAAGGGCCTTCTTGGCCCCACTACCCCTCCCCTTACCACATGAAGTCTCGGGAGCACTCACTTGTTTATTGAGAAGAGTTGTCAATTTCGTCACCGCTTTGGCCAATAAACATAGAACATTTTGAACCTCCGTATTCAATATATCGCCATCCTTAGTAGCTTGATACATATCCTGAAATATAACGGTTAGGATTAACAATAAGCCCTAGGGGACCTAACTCTACCGCACGACATGGATCATGAAGAAATAAAATATTTCCTAGAATGCCTCATAGCCTTCTATTCAGAGTCGTGGCACACTTCACAAATATGAATAAGACTCTAATCGATGCAGTGCGTTGCACACCGAGGACCTAATAACCTAGTGCTCTGAGACCAAGTTTGTTACGACCCAAGGGTAGGGCCTAGTTGTGACAATACTCATAAGGAACCCGAAGGGACCCCAAGCAAGCTTCTTAACATATCATTATACATCCTTTGTCGTGGAAACAATAATATATAATAAGATATAGTAAATAGGGATAAACAGGGCTAAGGGACAACTTTCTATATCTTAAATGTCAAGAGAGAGTTAAAGTTCGTAGCATAGTACAAAGCATGTCCAACAACACCTCTAAAACTTAGATACTTAGCGGGGGCCAAGACAAGCTATCTGGCTCACCCTCATAGTCAATATATATATAAAAGAATGATAGTTTTAGAATATAGTATATGATCATAAACATAGTCCCCGAAATGGAGGACTCACCAAAGAGCTTGAGAGAAATCATACTAGCCACGTGGAAGAGGATGATCAAGTGGGTCCCAGGTTCCAACATGGTGACATCATGTTGGCATAGAGTCTACGGTAGTACATTTGAATATACTATGTATGTAGGATGCAATGCAACAAGTGATAAGCACCATAAGCAAAATGCATAACGCATGCAATGGATGGGCATATAGCAATATGGCATGTATGGATGATGGTTGAACGAAAATCATGCTTATATAAAACATAATACATGTGTAAGGAGAGACCATTAATAGTGTATAACAAAGGCCTAGCACCCCCTTGGAAAGGCGAATGAGGTACGAACCCCTCAATAGGTTGATGAGGTACAAACTCCCCAATATGGTTGATAGAGTACAAACCTCCCAACGTTGTTATCAAGGTAAAAACCCCTTGACATGGTTGGACGGGCCTACCACCTCGCGAGTAAGGCGATTGAGGTACAAACCCCCCTCAACAAGGTTACCCGGGCCTACAACCCCCCGAGCGAGGCTTTGTCAATTCCCAACACTATAGAGATAATATCGTATAAATATATTCCTTTCATCATCATATAATCATTCAACTCATAAAAATATGCATTGGACCTTCAATTCCTCAAGAAAATCATACCCGGACATTTTATCAAACACTTGGCGGGTGTGTACTACTAGTGTAAAACCATGCAATTCAAGAGTGAAATTACGCTAGAAAATTCAATGTAAAACCATCAATAGGTTATTGCTAACACCTTCAAGCAACATACATCAACACGCTTCATCAAATCTCACAATAGATCTTACATTCATAGACCAAAACATGCTAAAACAACCATAATTTCATGGAACCCCAACATAATGTGCAGTGAAATTCATAATAAGTAAGACCCACGACTAAATCAACTTTAAATCATGTAATTTTAGGTAAAAGAAAGCTTGGGTATCATAGGTTAAATGAACCCATAATAGAAACCCACATACCTTATCTTTTGGAGAATTATTGAAAAAGATTGGAGATGGAGACTTGAGGCTTGAATGATAACATTAGAATCCAGATGGGTTTTGAGACTTGAAATTTGGAGATGAAATATTGACTAAGTATTTGAAAGAGTATTTGGGAATGTTTTGAATGATATGAGCGTGAAATAAGGCTAGGTATAGGTATTTTCACTCATGAAAACACTCACGACCAAACCCAAATGCCTTACACCAAACTAATAAAACTGGACATTTTTAATATTGAGGCACGTCGCACTAGTGACGTGTAATCCTCACTGGAAATTGATTTTTGGAAAAATGAAATTGCAATTCGTTTGCTCTAAAATCGGGGTTAGACCCCTTCCCTACTCAATTTGACCCCTTGAATAAGAATATGAAGTCGGATTTTCGAAAAAATATACATTTTGAGATCTATGGAAATTACAATTTCGGGCACTTCCGAGGCACATTTTCGGGCACTTTTTTTGGGTTGTTTCATGATCTATTATATCTATCTATGGCTCGTAAATTGTTCTACGACCAATAAGGGACAACATCTGATGAATATTCTGAAAGTCCTCTTTCTCAGATACTCAGGGAACAACACACGATCTATGACTCGTAAATAAGTTCAAGACTTGTTTACATGTTTGTAGAAAAAACATCTTTAAATTAGCTCCTCAATGGAATTGTCCATGAAACCTTCTTCACAGCTTGTAGAAAGCACTATGACCCATAAAGGGTTCATATATCATCAAAAATAGCAACTTCTGCATTTTCTTCCCAAAATCTAGCCCAATCCCGGAATCCTGCATATAAAACACAAAAAACACATAAAACCCACTAACATCGCATAGAGAACACACAAAATTCCAAGTTTTAAGTGTCAAAAGTATTGTATTTTGACAGCACGTCAACACCCTCAACATAAAATTGTTGCTTGTCCTCAAGCGACGGACTCAATCTATATAAGCAGTATAGTAACACGACTCAACCTAATGGCATACATCACATCAGACTTATGCACAGATACCCACACCACTTTTCAAAATAGAATCACATAGCTATCTAGCAAACCAATACAGACTAATGCATGTGACAACGTAACTATGACATGTGAGATACTATCAAGAACCGACCATCACTGAATAAGCCTACTTCTATCAATGCAATGCAAGTGCCCTCACAGAAAGAAGTCCCACATCTCTCTTAATGATGTTTTCATGTATAATCTGGGGACTATGCAAAATCTCTCACCCTCTCAAAAGATATTCATGCATCATGCCTAATACCATAGGCTTGCCACTATACTCATGACAAAGACCTTCGACTACTCAGACTAGTATCAGTTTAGGACTTAATAGGCTTGTAACGTAGGCTCAGGGGTTTTGGAATGATATTTGGGAACATATTGACTAAAGTCCCTCCTTGACACTGCGTTTTCTACACTTTTGTCCTACCAACATGTTGCTTTTATTCCATTCTCCCTCTTTTCCTATTTAAAGCTTTTCTGGGTGCTTTCCTTTTATTTTTCATCTTTTTGCATTGCTTTTACACTTAATTTTTCATTTTAACTCACAACTAAGGCATCACTTATTCCCATTTACTCCGCAATTTAGACAGAAATGAAATTGTGATGCTGGGATCTTGGGTAGAGACGGGTGATATTTTAGTAGGTAAATTAACATCCCAGGCCAAATTCTTGATTTTCGTTTTTTTATAAAGTAGTTGCAATTTAAAATATTCTCCAGCACATGATTTTCCTCCTTTTCCATGTATCACTAACTTTCCCCCTCATTTTGTGTTTCACTCTTACACCAACCACCCTCAACTTAGGCTTTTGGCCTGAGTTAAGGTGCACATTATCCATCCTCAGAACCTAGGTCACTTTTGGTAGCCACCCTCAACATATGCTTTTTGCCTCAGTCAAGGTGAAGAATGTTCAAGGAAGGACTAGGGCCAATTTTAGGATTCTACAACTAACAACGCTTGGTTACTTTTGTGTTTGCAAAGAATAGGTACATGTCAGGCTCAAACATTAGGATCAAGGGATATTCTACAAATTTGGTTGGTCATTTAGGCTAAGTGGAATTTTTAAGAACAATGTCCTAAGATCCTTTCCTAATACAATTAATCTACAGTCTAACTTAGAGTAACGTGGCATGTTCTAAATTAGCACACAACATTTGAATTTAGAAAATCAAGCTCACACTCACATGGCACTAATTACCTACAAAAGACTATCATATCATATTTTTTATCTCAATTTACCCTCACTTATCTGAACAAACTCTATCAACACACTTAAACATGCATGGTTGCTATCTAGACTAACTAACAAAAATTTGATGGGTATCATTTTTCAAAATACAACAAAAACATACATATGCCACAGATATCAGTACTATATGCTACAAATACTACATAAAAATCTTAAACATACTGGTTCAATAGAAAGAAAATATCCATGGGGAAATAAAACATAGGAAAGAAAACCAAGGATAAAAAATTAGGGTAGTTATGGACCCATGTTATTCATACTTCATTGAGGACCATAACCACCCACACCCCATCGAAAAAGAGGTGCATTGTCTCTAATTCACCAATCAAAGCGAAATAAATTATTAGGGGTAAAAAAGCATACCAAGGTGCCTAAACACTGGTCTTTGGCTGAGTCTGACCAACCTTACCATGTGTGGCCGCCTCCTTAGTAGTATCACTCTCTCCAGAGGAGCCATTATCTTACACTTGCTCAAGCTCACAAGCACAACATATCTCTATCCGACCCTCATTTTAGTCTTCGTCAGTCTGGGCTGAGCAAGGGCTTCTTCCCCTTGGGATGTGTACTATGAATGGTGGATGCATATGAAGCACAAAACTCCCTCACCAAAGTCAGGGAATATCTCCCGATTTATCTGGTCAGCCACTAGAGCCCGTATCTAATCAGAGTGTCGGAGACTGGGGACACTATCAAGTCTATCTTGGATGACCTGGGGCTCCTCATAAATGGAGTGGGCTGGCTTGCCCCGCTCTAGTGTCTAAGAGTCCTCTACATAGATGTCCCACATACCCACAACACATGACCCATGTAAGAGAATTTGGTGGAGATACTGATGCCCATGGTGCAGTAGAAGACTCTGTCTCTGACCTTTCACCGAAGCCTGACTCCTCTCTTAATAGAGTCATCTGAACAAAGTTGCTCCTGTTGTGGCCTCCCTAATCAAACTAGGAAGAATGAATGATAAGAGCCTTAGTTTGCCTAGCTCTGGCAGCAGCCCTCATCTGTAGTATGTCATCTATTGGGTCAGGTTAGACACTAAGCTCCTCTAATAAACCACTCGGGGTGGGGACCTACTCTTCCCCTAAGTGTTCATCCCATAGCCTCCTCTGTAGGGCCCTGATTTCCTCACATTTTCCTTTTGGGGCTATAGTACCTGAAACATAGACATTTAACCACCTTGGGTAGCTCTATAGATTAAAAAAATGAAATACAAAAACAACACAAAATTAGTTGCGGAAGGGTATATGAAAGCAACTCTATGAGTCATAGTGGAAACTATAAACTGTAGAAGGCTATCGTAAAATAGTGGTCACAAAATTTTTTATTTACTAGAAATTTCTATAAAACCAGGTTCAACTTGTAGAATGTTCTACAAGTCATAGACGATTCCAGTTTCTGAATTTATTTTAGGCAGGGATCCACAAGACCTTTCTATGGGTTGTAAAGTGTTCTAGTCTCATAGAAGGTCTTGTCTGATGGGTAATCAGAAACATCAAGTTTCAAGAATGTTATACAAGGGGAAATTATGACTTATGGAATGTTCCATGGGTAGTAGAAACCACTTGTTGGCCAGAAAACTCAGTCACCTGAGTTTCTAAGTCCATCAATATGGATCTCATATGACTCTTTCAACCTATTCTACAAGCATCAATGTAATATGCACATACCCACATGATTCATAACAGCACAACCGAACCCCCAACAAGATGATTAGCCCATAGACCGTATTGAAAATAATTGAGCATGCTTCCACATCCCTCCCGACCCCATATGAATGAATTAACATCAAAATTATGCACCCATGTCATTGTACACACCAACTCACACACATAATCAATTCATCACAAAAGGTGAGTGATTCAATAAGCGCCAAACCACATTACTCAAATATACAACAAGGCAACTACACTAAATTCCAAGTTAAGACGCATATTTCAAGAATGGGCAAGAACAATTTAATCAACATTCATAGAATCTTGCACACATGGTTTCATGTCTAAGTCAACCTTACCCAACAAAAACATTCAACCTAACCATATAATAATTATTAAAGTGATAATCTTTAAAGTACCAAAAATTTACCGAATTGAGTGAGTAGATTGTAGAAATTGTCGGAATGTGATGAGGCACTAGAAACCCTACGCTATCGAAAAATATTGTCCATAAATTGAGGGGTTGTTGCCATTGGTGGTTGGAAAATTAGTGATGAGGTTTTGGGGTTTTGACTAGTTATATTTTGTAAATTAGGCTTAAATGGGGTCAAAATGTTTTGACCCCAATATTTAGAATTTGACTGGGTCAATTGAAAATTATTGGGCCTCTAGGAAACCCCAATTACAGACCATAGAGTGTTTTACGGCTCATGAATAGTAGTTTTATAGAGCATCCTAACCCTAGTTTTAAGGACTGGGTTTCATGGACTAGTCTACGAGTCATAGAATGAAGTACGACTCGTAGAGTTAGTCGTAGAGACCTCAACTCTTGGTAAAAATTACGAACACTTACCTACTGTGCACGAGCCCTATTCATAACCCATAGTTCTATCTATGGATCGTAAAGTTGGCTCATGGACTTGAGTGCACAAGTTTTTTGCTTATTGGAAATGTCTAAGAGATGGAGTATGGATCGTAGAGTGATTTATGTCTCGTAGAACAAGTCATAGAGGCACTTCCTATGTCCTTCTCAGCCAAGAGTGGTTGACTTCGCCTTGTACCTACACATTCTTCACATAACACACTATTACCCTATATGCAATCAGCCCAATGTCCAAAATAACAACTGAAATATAAGGAAATAAACTACCTACAAGTCCGAAAATAAAAATAAAACTACAAATACAACTATTACATCAAACATCTTGGGTTGCCTCCCAAGTAGTGCCTACTTTATTGTTGCGGCACAACGTGGACAACTTTGTTACTTAGACTTCACCAAGTGCCTAGACTTCTTTCTTCAAATCATCTAGCCTCTTCATAGACTGACAGATATTGAAGAAATCTTCTTCATTTTTCAGTCTAAACCTCAGTTGACCAATTTCCATATCCAACCAGTGCTCGACTAGTGGCTAGGAATAGTCTTCCCTAGATGATTAGGATGTCAAAGTCAACTTCATAGTCTAGGATCACAAAGTCTGCAGGGAATATGCACTTTTCAACTTTGACCAACACATCATAGAATATCCACATAGGCTTCTTCACTATACCACCAGTCATTAACAACTGCATGCTCGTCAGAGTAGGGGCTCCAAATCCTAGATTATTGAAGATCACAAGGGGTATTAGATTAATGCTGGCACTTAGATCACATAGTGCTATTACAAATTCCATTTTTCCAACAGGACAGGGTGTGGTAAAAACGCTTGGATCATCTCTCTTCTGGACTAAGGACCTTAGCTTGCAGCGATTGCATTGCAATGTTGAAGCTTTTAGGAGAGCTCCTGACTCACAGTGCACTTCTTCGTACCAGGTACTTTATGTACCTTGCATACCCTGGCATATTCTCCAATGCCTCGATAAGAGGGATGTTGATGGAGAGTTGTTTCAGCATGGAGAGGAAGTGCTTCAACTTGCCTTCCTCCTCCCTCTTTTCAATGTTTTGAAGGAAGGAAGGAGGACTCCTAGGAATGAGCTTCAACTTCTATTGTGCATTAGTGGCTTCACTCACCCCATCCTTGCCATGATCATCTCCAATATTCGCATCGTTGAGCACAACTGACTCCTCTCAAACATCATCCTCATCAACTAGCATAAGAGGAGCAATGGTGACCTTGCTACCACGAGTAGTAATGCCATGCACTGCCCTTAATTCATAGGATTTTGAACTATGTTACCTTGTAGTGTACCCTACTAACACTGATTTAGTTGAATCGACACTTGATCAGACTGTTGATCAAGTTTTTTATGGCAATAGAATATGAATCAATTTTCTGATTGATACTAGAGATCTTAGATATCAGGCCCCTCAAAGTCTCATCCTATGTCTCATCTTTCTTCAAAAGACGATCAAACACCTTCTCCACTCTTGAGCTACTCGCACCTGTGTCGTGATTGTGTGGTGGCACATAAGGACCATTTCTGTAACCCTCTCTGCAACCCCAATCTGCTTCTCTGACTTGGCCCTCCCTGATTTCGGTCATAGTGTCCCCCGCGGTTGTCTCTGAAAGCTCCATCTCAATTGAATTTCTTACCATGGTTTCCTTCATGTTGGTGCCAATAGTCCTAATTGGAACCTTGGGCATTGGTCCACCCCCCCATTTGATCAGCAATAAAATAAGAGTCCTACATAGTAGGGATCATTATACATGGGTGCACGTGGAGGCTGATGAATGACTGCATTGACTCGTTCTTGATTTAGCTTCATCATTACCTCTATATCTGTATGAATTCGGGCAAGATTTTGCATAATCTCTTAATTTATCTTAGCTTTCTCCGAGCTAATACTGACAATGTACAAACTTTCGATCGATGATCTATCTCTTTGCCCCCATGCACGATTGGTCTTGACCACTCTTTCAATTCTTTCGGTGACCCTTGCAAATGGATGGTATAAGAACAAACCCCCCATAATGGTTTCATAAAAAGATTGACTATTTTCATCAAAGGTATGGTAGAAGATCTCCACCAAGGCATCATCAACAATCTTATGGTCCAGGACACTCCTCAAGCACTTAGTAAACAACTCTCATATAGTACTGATAGAGTCACTAGGAAGTTACTCAAAGTTGTTTATCTTATCTTTCAACTTGAGCTTCTTTAACCTTACGAAGTACCTCTCTTAAAAGTCCTTTTGCAATTCAGCCCAATTGGTGATCGAATTCTGCGGGAGCTCAATAGCTATAGTGCTGCATTTCCTATAAGAGACAATAGGAAGAAAAGAAGTTTCACAACATCCATAGACAAATTCTGTGTTCCCATCACACAAATAGATGAATGTAACATTGTGTAAATGACTATGAGGATCCTCTGATGGTAATCCTTCAACAAGAAACAATTTTGCAGCATCTTAAGCAACCCACTCGAAACCACGAACTCTGTGTTGGCCAGTAGTAGTGGAAACACAATAGCTCTAGTCACCTCCATATCCATAGGATTCAGTCTGTATTGATTCCACTAATAAGTGTTAGAATTGAAATTCTGTGGCTATGGAGCAATATCCTTAAGATGAGGTGGGTTCTTATGGTCAGCATTCTCATTCTCATTTTCGTTCAGAGATGCATTAGTTGCATTGTTGGCACTATCTTGGGCCGTTCTTCAACATTCTCTAGATCTCTAGGACAAATAGAGTCGAGGGTCTGCCTCAACTTCGTGTGTTGGGCGTATGCTACACTTATACCCTGAAAAGAAACAAAAATAGCAAAAAATGTAAACTGTGGAAAAGAAGGATTAATATCCAAATCACTTGAATTAACCAAGTATAGCCGTATTCTCTGATAACAGTGCCAATATCTTTATGTCGCCCAAGTTACACCTCTTTTTTGAGGATAAAGTGGTCGTTGTCAAGAAATAGAACCTAACCAAGGTTCGAGTCAAAACCACGGTGAATATGTAGACATAGAACAATTCAATTAATGCAATTTGAGTGATTAACCTACTTATCTCCCCAAAGTAGGGGGAGAGGGTTTGTAGTAAGAAGCAGAAAATTAAACCCAACTAGCACAAGAGTTTAACGAATATGGATAGAAACTAGGGTATTGTGTTCCCCCTTGATTCCCTAACTTACTATCACCAGATAATATAATTTTTTTCCTACTATGTAGCATGCAGGATGGTAAGTTAAGTTCACCAAACCCTTTGGTCCTATTGAGAGCAAATTGCACTATATGACTTGGCCCATCTTCGCAGTGTGACATCACTAACCCTTACTTATTAGTCCCAATAAAACCTCCCCTTGGTCCAGTTTGGTTGAT
>JAPFFP010000046.1:2319989-2330550 GCA_026153255.1 Solanum medicagineum
GGAGGAGGATTGCCTAAGCCTTATAAGGAGTCCACCCATCTCATTAACCACCAATGTGGGACTTTTCGTCTCAACACATACACAGTGCGAAAATAATCTATATAAGTTCCAGCACATACAGGTTACCTATTCCTCTCTTTTGTGAAGTATGGATTTTCCATCATATGAATAGCAGAAGAATCAAACATAATTCATGCTGCATCTTTTGTTCTTAAATAGAAAACTATCTCCCTTGTTTCTAATTATGTAATTGGCTTGTGATTTATGGGAGATGCATTTGCTTCTGAGAAAGGCTTGGTGATTTGAAAGTCTGTAATGTGCATATCAAGCAGTATGGGGCGATACATATTGGCCGATCTTTGCTCACCAAATGGATACAATTTGTGACTACAATGGAATGTGTGTAGTAGACCAATTGTTTTGGGATTGTGACAGGGCTACAGAACTTTCTGAAGGAAAATCTGGGACTTTAGCTTTATAATAATTTCTGGTACTGTGAGTAATTGTAGAATATTTCTTCTGGTGTAGAAATTTGTGTTTATGCTCTTAGAGAAGTCTCTAGTTATACTAAACTCTTATGTGCTCCCGTTTCAAAAGATTCATGCTTAAATCCCCTCTTCAGAGTTCCAGTACCGTTGGTATTTCCCCAATTAATTTGAAGGCCATGCAAATTGATGGATTTCATGAACCAAACAAGTTCTCCTTTTTCAAGTTTGTTGAAACGTTATAAAATAAATAATAGTTTCAACTAATAGTTTAAGCTTTTAAATGAGTTAGTTACATATTTCAACATAGCACACAACATGCATAGGTCCTGTTTTTAGTGTCACCGCTATCTATTATTAGGAAAAATATCCTTGTTCATAGCTCATGTAAAAGAATCAAGACCACACATGAGGGGTCATGTTGAAGACATGATTAAATAAATAAAAAGCATTCCCATTCTAACAACTTAAGCTTTTAGACGAGTTAGTCACATACTTCAACACAGTTACAACACTTGGAAAGATGTTGAATGATCTGAACTAGCTTTGAAAGGGCTCTGGAGACTGGAAGGTGTGTATATGGAGGGCGCACCGGGGGGGGGGATGAGCAGAAGAAGGTATAACCATTTCTGAAGCTTGCAACCACAGAGATTGTTGATTTTGTGATGCTGCATCTAAGTTAAATTTGCATCTCATTGTTAATTTAGACAACGTGTAACCAATTATAGGGGCTGTGATAATCTGGATATGTTATATTGGTTCTTGACAAGTGCTTTACAGGGCTGGATCTTGTGACATGGCTAGTGGCTGATGATTATTTACAACATTATTTGTTGGTATAGGTTTGGCAAAAGCCAAAAGACAGCGTAGTTTGTCTCACCAATGATTTTGAATATAAGTTCTTTTGAATTTTTGTGTTGGATTTGGGTTGCGATGTATACATGTAACATATTTTTGTGAAGTGTTGATTGATGAGTTCTTTTCTACTGCTTGTAGTCATCATATGATGAGACGTGGTGCTGTGGTGTATGCTATTTGTAGATGACATAGTACTAATTGGTGAAATGTGTAGTGGAGTGAATGCTAAGACATGTGGAGACAAACTATTAAGACTAAAGGATTTAGGTTGAGAAGGATTAAGAGAGAATATGTGGAGTACAATTCAATCATGCAATGCATAAGGTAGACATGAAAGTGAGGCGTAACACACAAAATATATTCATGAGAGATAGATTCAAGTATCACGAGAGTGGGAACATTGACAATGATATCAAACACAATATTGAAGTAGCATAGATGAAGTGGAGGCTTGCCTCTAAAGTTTGTGATAAAAAGGTAACACTGAAGTTCAAAGGTAAGTTCTATAGAGTGATGGTTGTTAGACCAATATTATTGTATGGGACTGAGTGTTTGCCAGTCAAGAACTCCCATGTCCAGAAGATGCATGTTGTGGAGATGAGAATGTTGAGGTGGATGTGTAATCGTACTAGGAATGATAAGATTACAAATGAGGATATTCGAGATAAGATGGGTGTGCCTTCTATGGTGGACAAGTTTGGGAAGCGAGGCTGAGATAGTTTGGACACGTGAAGAGAAGATGCATAGATGCACCATTGAGAAGGTGTTGGAGGTTGGTTATAGAGGATACAAGGAAAGGTATAGATAGGCCGAAGAAGTATTGGAGAGAGGTGATAAGATAGGATATGATGCAACTTCAGGTTACCAAAGAGATGACCCTAGATGGGATGGTGTGGAGGACATGTATCAGGGTAAAAGAGCAGTAGGAAGAGCATTGTCTTGCATAGGGTGGCTTGTGTTTGCGATGATACTAGTTCTATTATTGTAGTTTTTTTTTTGTTAATCATTTTTTATTACTGTATTGGGTGGAGGTGATCAGACAAGATATGGTGAAACTTGATCTCACCAAGGACATGACCTTAGATAGGAAGGAGTGGAGGTTGCGAATTAGAGTAGCAGGCTAATAGTTTAGTAGAGTTAGGTTGATGTTTTGCCGTAGGATATAGTAGGGTAGTAGCATTTGTTCGGTGTTGTCATTATCTGTTTTTTATATGTTAATTGTCTCGTATTTACATACTTCCTGTTTTCCATATCTAGTTTATTTTGCTTGTGGGTTTTTGTGACGAGGCTTCTCAGGAAACAACCTCTCTACCTCTATGAGGTAGTGGTAAGGTCTGTGTGCATTCTACCCTCCCCAGACCCCACTTGTGAGATTCCACTGGTATGTTGTTGTATCATTCTTTATTATTGTTTCTTAGTAATAATCTATCCTGGTATGTTTTTTGTGATATTTCGATTATCACATGATTTATTGGTTTTTGGGCTACTTTTGCACTGTTCCTTGTTATTTGCTATATTCTCTTCATTGTCGTTTTCTTCTTCATTATACTAGGATTTGTTGCACTTGAGTCAAGAGTTTTCCAGAAACAGCCTCTCTACCTTCATGAGGTAGTGGTAAGGCTTGCGTATATTCTATCCTCCCCAGAATTCACTTGTGTAATTTCACTAGGTATGTTGTTGTTGTAGTCATCATATGCTGGTTTGGCCGCACAAAGATATTCCCCCTTTTAATGATTTTCTTACCTTCTTTTTTGAACTTTTGGCGTGGACTTGTTGCAGAAGCTTCATTCATGGTTTCAACTAGCTGATGGGAGCTGGGAGCTGGCAACATTCATTTCGAAATCTGGAAATGAAGTTCTCATATCATTGTCTGAAGGAAAAGTAAGGCAGTTTGCTAAGATTCTTTCATCTTTTTTGCTTACAGAGCTTTCTGATAAAAGAAACTCACTGTTTCGGCAGTTTCCCATCAATCTGTTCAAAAAGTTGAAAAGAAGGAATGCCTTAGAAAACAATAAGAAATATGTGTATTCTATATCACCCATCTGTCCACTCTCATTCTCATTTTGTCACGGCGTCTGTGTACCTTACCCTTGTCCTGCTCCAACCTGTACCACCATTTTTCTCCCTCCCCAGATTCCCAGTCCCTTCCACGCTTCTTCCTAATCTAAGAGCTCTATATCTTACCTGTCAAACTTTCTCAAAGTTCTTGTTCCAAGTTTGTTTTACAAACACATCGCTTTCTTCTTTATTAGTGAAGGTTCAAGTATATGATTCAATCTCACGCCTTGTTTGTTCTTGGTCAAAGCAGGTCTTAAAAGTTAAAGATGATGATTTAATACCTGCAAATCCTGATATTCTTGATGGTGTAGATGATCTTATGCAATTGAGTTACCTAAATGAGCCATCAGTGCTGTACAATCTTCAGTACAGATACGATAGAGATCTGATTTATGTATGCACAGATTTACCTTATTGAATTGTAGTTAACTTTTTCTTGAATTTTCTTATTCTTATGCCTTTATTTCTTATCCTCTTCACCTCTTTAGACAAAAGCTGGTCCAGTTCTTGTTGCTGTGAATCCTTTTAAGAAAGTCACATTGTATGGCAATGAGTACATTGAAGCTTATAAACGTAAATCCATTGACAGCCCACATGTATATGCCATCACAGATATGGCGATAAGAGAAATGGTTCGAGGTACTGAAGTTATGTACATCCAGTAATAAGGATTGAGGTTGAACATCATTCCTGGTAATCATGATAAATCTTACAAAGTTCTCTTTTTTCTGCAGATGAAGTGAATCAGTCTATCATTATAAGGTCAGCTAATTAAATGCCTTTTAGTTTTCATTTTATTTGTTGTCTTCTAATATCCACTTTCTTCTCGTGTCTTCAGAGCTGTACCCATCTAGCTAAGATGCACTACTTTAACTTTTTTTTAAAAATGTTATTTGTCCCATCAATTTAGTGCCCCCACTTGGGTCATAAGACCATGATGTCGAGCTTGGCATGTACTGCTTTAACTTGCTGGTCCATTCATGCACCTGTGACAAGGAGAGAAGTTTTCTCAAGGCTTAAAATCTCTTAGAATCCATGTGAAATTAGACAAGTATAGCACCACATTGACATTGTCATAAGAATAGAACCACATTGGAAGCGAAGAATCCATAAATACGAACCAACTATTTTGAGAAGTTGAATCATTTTACATGCTGAATCATTTTACATGCTTATTGTTTCTCTTGCTCCCACTGAGATTATTTGATTAAAGCTATTATATGAACACGTATATAAAGACTTTCTAAAAAGTTATCCTTTATAATAGCTGGTTCATGGAACAAATAGGGGAGCCGGATCTCCTTAGTTACTAGATAATTGATTAGTTAGATGAGAATCCAGAAAGTACACTATCCAAATTTAAGTACAAGTAGCACAAAGGACATAATCTTAGAAGGAAGAGAATCTGTGACATTGCTTTTTTTTTTTTTCTGTAATGAAAAAGGGCAAGCACGGTGCACTAAAGCTCCCACTATTTTTTATGTAATGAGAGGGAGGGAAATGCTAATTTGCTTTCTCACATTTCAATGGGCAACAAACTGTTGGCCTTTTGATTTGGAGTGTGTCAATAGTTGATGCCAAACAAAACTAAACTTGTTTGCTAGGGAAGGTTTAGTAAAAGGCCAGAAATGATAGTGGGAGAAGCTTTTAGAAATATATATATATGCTATTTTCCAAACTAACACAGTTTCAAATTGTAAGAGCGCAACACGTGATATGTGGATTAGGCACATGTTATGGGTTCCGACCTTGACGCAGACAAGCTTGGTATTTAATTAGAGAAAGTTAGAGGGCCCGATCTATTGTTCATCTTAATTTGAACCAGTGTTTTAAAAGGAGGGTGCATGGGGTGAGGCGCTTTATGCGGTATGGGGCGAGGCGTAAGTCTCAAGACTCGGTGTGTAAGTCCTATGGATCTACGAGGCGTATATCTTAAATTTTATAATTTTATTACTAAGAAAATAAGAAAAAATAGAACTTTCAATAATTCAATAAAAAAATTTAAATAAATCAAACATAAAAAAATTGTATTTTTATTTGGAAAAGGTTACAACACAAAAAACGATATTATCGCTCTCCACATTTACTAATCTTTCTCGTCCTCTAGTAATATTTACATTGGTTATTGTTTATATATTTCAAACAAGTGATGAAAATAGAGTTATGTCAAGAAATGAATAAAGTTGCTTAAGGTACATAATGCTACAAAATCTTTATCCTATTAGCTTGAGGCACTATTATCTAAAGCATTGTTTATGAGAATTGCTTTATTTCCTTATCCTCCCTCCATTTCAAAAAGAATGATTTGGTTTGACTTTGCATGAAGTTTAAGAAAATAAAGAAAACTTTTCAATCTTGTGATCCTAAGTTAAAGTTAAAGTTATGTTACATGTACCAAAATGCCCTCTTATCTTGTGTCTTTAAATATGCCACGTGGAAAGTTGAAATTAAAGTTTTGCCAAAAAAAAAGGGTCATTCTTTTTGAAACAAACCAAAAAAGATAGTTGGTCATTCTTTTTTAAACAGAGGAAGTATATTTTAGAAAATACTGTATAACCTAAAAAATATGATAGCATAAAATATAAATTTCATTACACTCATAATAAAAACATGATTTATAGCAAAAATATTTTAAAATAATAAAATTAAAATTAATGCCCGGAATGCGTTTTTAAGCGTGGGGCTTATGCCCCAAATTCTGGGACTTACACCCTATGGATCTACGCCTTCAATTTACACCCCAAAATGTTTTTAGTACGCCCCGCCCCGCCCCTAGACTCTCCCGGGGACTCTCCTTGAAAACGTTTTTGAAAACACTGATTTGACGTGTGCCTCATTGGGCTTGGGGACTTCAGGGTGATAAAAATAGGCAAGGACATATCATAGGGAGTGTTTGGATTGACTTTTTTTTAAGTAATTTATAAGTTAAAAGTTAAAAACCTTAAGTTGTTTGTCCCCAACTTTTGGCTTTTAGCTTATTTTTGTACCTTTTTGGTCTAAAAGTAGGTGCTTAAAAGCACTTTTTGCCCTTTTTTTTTTTGATTTGCACTGGGTGTCCGAGTCTCTTAGAGCCCCGACTAATCCCGGGGGTGCACAGACCCTCGGCAAGGAGTTTTCCGCAAGTGCACCACGGTTAATTCAAGTTTTACCCAGTCCGATGACCCTCAGAAATTGTTTGCACCCAGTGGGTTTCGATCTTGAGACATTGAAAGGGAGCAAACCCCAAGGCTCAAGTCTATTACCACTAGGCCAACCCCTGAGGGTTCTTTTTGCCTTTTCCAAACACCTCCATAAATAAAAAGAACTTAAAAGCCAAAAGCTACACAAAATAAGTCAATCCAAACACCCTCATAGTGTTATAACCAGGAGAACCCCACCCCAAAAGCTAGCTAGTAAGTTGGGAGAGCCCAAGACCATAAATACCCCACATCAGCACTTTGTAGGGCCAATGTGGGACTTTGCAAATGGACCATAAAAAACCCCCGCACTTTGTTTTCATTGTCCACAACGCTAGACATTACTAGCCCTGGGCAAACACTGCCATACCGGTGTCACCATCCAAGGCATGGCAGCCACAAAGAGAGGTAGGTGGCTTTGATATCATTGTTATAACAGGGAGAACCACAGCCCAGAAATTAGCTATTAAGGTAGGAGAGCCCAGGGCATAAATACTCCGCATCAACACTTTGTCGTACTGATGTGGAACTTTGCAATGGACCATAGCAACTACCCAAGATGCCATTTTGCACTGGCTGAAGTCTTTCCATCATCATGTGAAACTTTCTTCCCAGATCATCAATCCATGTGATTCTGTAATTGCGACTCGATTTTCTTCCTGTTATCCTCCATTTATAGATCTTGTCTTTGTAATTGTCATCTTGTAAGGCCAGGATTATGCTTTGATGCCAATTGTGTTATACTTGCAAGGTTTTCAAATTGAAATCAAGGCATATGACAGAAATGGAATTTTATTGATTGTGAGTTTGATACAATGTAACTACATTTGAATGATAAAAATAAGAGGGTAATTGTAAGCGTAATACTCCATTACAAGCTTGAGTTCCTCTGTAATTTCCCTGAAAGAATTAGGAAGAAGGTAAGAAGAGATGGAGAGAGAAACTAGAGATTAGAGAGAAGATATTTGGTGGTTCGGATTTTTACCAGAATTTGCACTCTGTCCAGCTCTGGTCTGTTAGATATTTAGTTAGCTGATGCTAATCCTTAGCCGTAGATCTTTACTTCCCCTTTTAATTCTGCCCGCCATACGATCACAATCCATGGGATCCTTCATTTGTTACCTGGCTGCTCCATATGTGTACACGTGTTCCTCTACACAGTCTCATTTAATCCTTATGCCTACAAACCCTAAATCATTTTTCCAATTGAGCTTCGACAACATAACACATAGAAGTAGGCAATCTCTGTGACTGCTGTCTTTTCCGTATCAAAGGGGAGGAAAATGCTAGCCATGTTTTACTGTAGTGAGAGCGGCAGCAGATTGATGGTTTTATGCTACCAAAATATTTTATTTTTCCTTTTTGCTAAGGAAGTTTCAGATAAATCCAGGAAATGATAGCGGGGTAATCAGGTCCTTTTTAATGTATGTCTCATCAAAATAAGTCTGTTTTACAATGCATGTTTCCGTACATGTGGTTAGAGATAGAGAACTTTTCAATGAGAAGTAAAGACCCTTTTTAAGGCCTGGATTGTCTAAACTTCCTTTTTGATTGGTTTTAATGAGAACTTACCTACTGAGTCCTATATTTTTCTGAATTTTCTGGAGGGAACTTCAAATTGTACAGCCCTCCGTTTTTTACCTACAGAACTAAAAGTTAAATGCTGTAAAACTAAGTGCGAGCTTGCCGCCATCTTCTTTTTTATTATAATTGTTTCACTACATATTATATACCACACTAAGTGCAGAATTTTTCTCTTTTTACTACTGTTTCAATGCATATTATATGCACTTCGGCACAAATAATCTTTTTAAGGAAAGAAAAAAGAAATAATACTGAGGACATTACTTTTGGTACACTCAGAGTAGAAAGTGGATGATTAGTTTGGTAATTTGGTATTCTCACTTGGTGGCTTACATGAAGGAATGCATTCTTATGATTTGGGCTGATTGGCCTTTTCTAGTGTGCTTATTTCCTGCTAGCTGGAGTTAGACTAATATCTGTTCTTTTGTTTCCACTATGACTAGTAGTTATATCTACAATGCTTCTTGATTATTACAGATGATCCTCTATGCTTTACTATAATGCTTGTCATATATCTTGACTTTCAAGAATTTCGTGAGTAGTAATTTATTGCAATTAAGTCATCCTTGATAATCTGTATCTTAAATAATACTTGGTCTGTTCATACCCAGTGGGGAAAGTGGAGCTGGCAAAACTGAAACAGCAAAGATTGCAATGCAATACTTGGCTGCCCTCGGAGGTGGTAGCGGAATAGAGGATGAGATTTTGAAAACAAATCCGATTTTAGAAGCCTTTGGTAATGCTAAAACATTAAGAAATGACAACTCAAGTCGATTTGTAAGTAGTGTTCCTATAAACAGAACTGAATTTTGACTTTGCAATCATTTTTCAAGATTTCTGTTCCGAGTATTTGAGAAATTGTTAACTATATGTTGACAGGGGAAGCTTATTGAGATTCACTTTAGCGAGACTGGAAAAATATCTGGGGCTAATATTCAAACTTGTAAGACAGCAATCAGTATAATTTCATTGAATTGAAATTTTTGTACTAAAGTCAAATCAAATGGCTGACATGTATTTGTACTTTACCTTTGACTGCTGCTATGGTTTCTTGATCCTCACAGTTCTACTTGAAAAGGTAATTTTTCCCTTTGAGTTTTCTTGATTGACAACAAATCTTTTTTTTCTTTTTCCAATGTGAACTTAATGAATAAGTTTTATGGAACAGTCCAGAGTGGTTCAATGTAGCGAGGGAGAAAGGTCATATCATATATTTTATCAGCTCTGTGCAGGAGCTCCAGGGGCTCTCAAAGGTATGAATTGATAAATATATATGAGGGTGAGATTGTCACTGTATGATCTCTCACTAAATCTTCTCTAGAATTTTTTCCTTTAAGATGCTGCTGTTATATATTTGCTCCGTAATTTTGTTTGACACTTCCAACTGTTAACTACTTGTGGATTGCTTCAGAGGAAGATAGTTCACCTTAGTTGCATTGCACATTGGTAGTCTTTATTTCGGTTTCCCCATCCTCCTTACAGTCCTTTCCTGAAATATGTTTATTTGCTTGAAATGAGGATCAAAGTTTAGCACATGCAAATGCAACTTAATGTCAATATATGAGAGGTTTTGGACGAGAATTGCATGTCCAAAGCAGGCACATCTCAATAAAAATGAAAGTTAGATTGAATGATAGTATCTGCTAGATTTATAGTGGTTTCTGATCAGTACTATGAATATAAACTTAAATCCGAGTACTTTGTTTGAAGTAACAAGTTATTACTATATTTGTCAGACACTTAGGTTTTATTTTATCCATCTTTTTGCTTTATTTTTCAGACATTTAGGTGTTATTTCATATCTCTTTTTGCGTCATCTGCAGAAAAATTAAATTTGAAGGATGTGAGTGAGTATAACTATTTGAGACAAAGCAGTTGCCACTCAATTTCTGGGGTTGATGATGCTGAACAATTTCGTACTGTAATGGTAATATTCTCCCAGTCGTCAAAGTGAAGTTCGATCCTTATTTCACGGAACTTATTATTAGATTGTTAGATTAGTTAGTGATTAGATATCAGTATTAGATGAGATTTTACAAAAAAATGATTTCACTTTTTCTCCCTAAGCCAATTGACTTTTGATCTTGTTTGTTTCTTTAAAACTTGTTGAGAAGCTAAATATGGTCCGCTGTTTTAGGAAGCACTCGATGTTGTCCATATCAGCAAGGAGGATCAAGAGAGTGTTTTTTCAATGTTAGCTGCAGTTTTATGGCTTGGAAATATCTCTTTTACAGCTGTCGATAATGAAAACCATGCTGAGCCAGTTGTGGATGAAGGTAATTTGGAAAGTAAAAAGAAAATCTTTTCAGCTATTTGTGGCCTTTCCTATTCCTAGCAGGTGGTATTTCTTTTTTTTTTTTTTTTTTCTGGGGGGGGGGGGTGTAATGTCTGGAGGGAGTG
>JAPFFP010000046.1:2338871-2371984 GCA_026153255.1 Solanum medicagineum
AACTGAACGAGACAGAGCGGCGGTACACTGTCCAGGAAAAAGAAATGACCGCCATAGTGCACTGCCTCAGGACCTGGGGGCACCACTTGTTAGGGTCCAAATTCATTGTCCAGACGGACAACGTTGCCACGAGCTACTTCCAATCGCAGAATAAGCTCAGCCCTAAACAAGCCCGGTGGCAGGACTTCTTAGCGGAGTTCGACTACCAACTCATATACCAGCCAGGCTAGACCAATGTAGTGGCTGATGCCTTAAGTCGGAAGGCAGACCTTGCCGCTATCACAACAATCCGGTGCGACATACAGGAAAACATCAAAGAAGGCCTCTTGCGTGACCCTGATTCACGAAGGCTGATGGAATTAGCATCGGAAGGCAAGACCCGAAGTTACTGGGTTGAGGACGGATTTTTGCTCACGACCGGCCAAAGGATCTACGTCCCAAAAGTTGGCAATGTGAGGCGTATGATCATGAAGGAGAGTCATGATACACCCTGGGCAACACCGAACAAGGGCTCTCATTGAGGCAATCTATCATTGGCCAAAGATGCGAGACAACATCGAGGCCTATGTTCGCACCTGCCTTGTCTGCCACCTAGACAAGGTAGAATAGCGCAATCCCGGAGGGCTCTTGGAGCCACTCCCCGTAGCCGAACGACCGTGGGAAAGCATTACCATGGACTTCATCACTAGCTTACCGAAATCCAACGGTTTCGGCACCATTATGGTTGTGGTGGATAGATTTTCCAAGTATGCCACTTTAATGGCTGCTACCCCAGGCTGCAATGCGAAGGAGGCAGCCCAATTGTTTTTCAAAAACGTGGTAAAGTACTGGGTGCTGCCTAGGCACATAATCAGCGACCGCGACCCGCGTTTCACTCGGAACTTGTTGAGAGAATTGTTCCAGATTCTAGGCACGGAGTTGCACTTCTCTACCAGCTTCCATCCACAAACGGACGGCCAAACCGAAAGGGTCAATGCCTTGTTGGAATGTTACCTAAGGCATTATGTAAGCTCAAATCAATGGGACTGGGCTAAGCTACTTGATGTGGCCCAATTCTCTTATAACTTACAACGAAGCGAGTCAACCAGTAAAACACCGTTCGAGCTTGTGACAGGTCAACAACCACAGACTCCTCATTCGCTCCCAGCAGCGTTTGATGGAAAGAGCCTAGGAGCCTATCACTTGGACAAAGGTTTCGAAGAACAGATGGACAACGCCAAATCCCATCTGTCCAAAGCAGCAAAACTCATGAAGAAGTTTGCCGACCGGAGGCGACGTCCCACAAATTATAAAATCGGGGACTTGGTATGAAGTTTAACTCCAGGCAGTTCAAGGCACTACGGGGTGTAAATCCTAACTTGGTGCGCAAGTACGAGTGGCCATTCCGAATCCTTGCCAAAGTTGGCAAGATTTCCTATAGGTTGGAGCTACCACCTTCATTCCGCATCCATCCTGTCTTCCATGCAAGTGTTCTCAAGCCATATCACGAGGACAAGGAAGATCCGAGTAGAGGACAATGGAACAGGGCTCCGATTACCGTCACTGCCTCGTTTGGTAAGGAGATAGACACCATAATGGACTACCAAGCAACTCAGAAACGGGGACAACCACCCACGACAATGTTCCTCGTCCACTGGAAGGGCCAATCTTCACAGGAGGCTACTTGGGAAAAGCTTGAAGACCTATGGCAGTACCGAGACAAGGTACAGGAATTCTTGCAGCGGCAACGATGCGTCGAGGACGTCGCATCATCAGGCGGGGGAGCATGAGACGTCCCGCACGCAGTCTGCCCCAAAATTGCGCAGGAACGCCTCCAAACAGCGCCTAGAAGGCACTAGCACTGTGCAGGATCCGTTGGAACAGTGGCCAGCAGCTGGCACAACGGCTAGCCACTTCCCAACGTCCAGAAATGGGCAGAAACGGCTAGTAGGCAGCTTTGTACATTCTTTGTTGCGTTTAGGGCCTTAAGCACTTGTATAAATAGGCAGGCCATTAGCAATTGTTAAGACGTCTAGAAATCTTGTATTCACAAGCAATTGTACAGCTTTCTCATAAGGCAATAGAAGCCCTTTTCCCACAATTCTTTCTTTGTTTGCTAACCAACGTTCTCTTAGTACGATCTTAGGCAACAAGGCTTACTAGCGCTTGCTAAATCACGAGAGATTCTTAGCACTCGTCTAGCGCCGTACGGTGTCCTTAGCTTGAGTTTTCTAAGGCCGTAACGTCTGACGGAGAAATGTTGAGACAAATGCAATAATTCAGTAATCAAAGCAAAAACCAAGGTTAAATTGAAGAAAATGGAATACTTTGTATATTGAAATTTCTTTCCGTCCTTTTCCTTTTATCTCCTTTTGAATTCTCCTCCTGTTCAATATTTTCTCCACATAATACTATGTAAGTTTTCCACATAATGTCTCATAATTTAGACTTTTTAATTTATCACCATGGTGTCTAGGCTATCATTTGCACACCTCAACTGATTCCATGGGATACTTGCCGCCTCCCACCACCAACAAATAATTTAGACTTATTTTCACAAATCTATTTTTAGATATTTGAATTATTTTTAGCTGAATTCTTGCATCCGTATCTTTACCCGGATCTGTACCTCGAATCTTAAAATTAGATAATGAAGGATTTGATCTTTAGATGTTCACCTGTGGTTGACAGCTGCACCTGAGTCAGTGCAACTTAGATTTGATGAGTGTAAGGTACACCAATTTTAGGTGATAAAATACAATATACATGTGGTGTTTTTTCAATATGGAACAATGTTCACATGAGAACACTACTCTTGACTCACCATGCTTTCGTTTATACTTTAATATTCTAACGAAGATTAGAAAAAACACTTATATTGATAGTCAGATGAATTAGCCACAACGGTGGGTGGCTATCTCTTCTTGAAGCCCATGCAGAAGCCACTGCCCTTGGAAAATACACATCAAAGAGTACCCATGATCTCATGATCCCCAAAATGTGGACCCCCGGTTATAAGTACTTTTGGAACTTATCCCAATTTTTTAATCAAAAACATCTTGAGATATCGAGATAAGCTTGTTATTCCCTTTTATTTGGTCATCCCGCTGAACCCATTTTGTGGATCTTAGAAGTTGCTATCTCTCTGTTGCTCTTTCATTGCTTTGTTTCTTGGTTTTGGTTGTGGTTCTGTTCCACCTGTTTGTCATCTTGTGCAATGTTTAGACCAAGTTTTTAACACTTCTTGTCATCCTGTCTAAAAGATATTCCAAAAGGGAGCTCCAAGTTTGTAAATCTTCCCACCTCTCATTTTTTTGAACCATGGTGATTTAGTAGTTTCTCTTGTGTAGAAGATGGGATGGAGATAGCTTTAGTTTGATGCTGACTTGTCTTCTTCAAAGTGAGTACCCAAAAAGGTATTTGAATCATATTATTCCAATCCTGAATTTGATTCCTCTTACTGAGGTGATGATCTCCCATCTTCATGGACACCTTTATCCACATTTGCTTTCTCTTTTTCATCATATGATATCCACATTTGATTTAGTACAGCTATAAAAATGCCGTCTTCTGTCTTTTTGCACCATTATTTTATCCCAAAATAAGTTTTTATACTGAATAATTAAAAGGGTTGCCATGTTCACCAGATACTAGTGAGAACAATGATAATATTGTGAATGAGAGATTATTCTCAACCTCTTTTTTGAATCTCAAATTGGATGACCCCTCAATTAGAAATTGGGTAAGTATTTACTCGTGAGTCATCTATTCCTATAATCACAATTGACAAGATTAGCGGAAGCAGGCCTTTTTACTGGTTTACAGAAAGTTTGTGGGAGAACAGGTTTGTTACTTGATTGTACTTTCTCCTGTTTGGTTTGGAATGTAATTGTGACGGTAAGATATCATTTTTGCTTGAAAACAGATGATCAATTTTATCGTTGTTGTTGGTTACATTTATTTGTCTTTGTTTCTTTGTTAATTTACTAAAGATCTACGGTAAGTTTGCTTCGAACATTTTAATTGTCACAGCATTTCTCAATGTAATAATTAAAGAAATAAATGATTGTGACACCAACATTTAATTGACTTCAAGGGAGTTTGTTTAATTTGATTCTACCTGCATCAGGTTGATCTTCTTTATTTTCCTCTTAACTATTTAAGGCTTGTTTAGCATGTTGATCATTTATAACAAAAATACTGTTTTCCAATCCATTAGTTGTTAGCCTAAGATGTTTCGAAGCCTGTGGTGGAATAAGGACATTTTGGTGTTAAATATAAATACTATTTGCTAATCCACCAAGCAGAATTTGGTGACAACACGTTTACTCTGGCATGCATGACACTGCCTTTGCCAATTAGGCAACTAGAAGCATGCTTGTGGCTGTGGTTTAGTCAGTTTCCAGGAGCTTTAGTTTGTTTTATATGTATATAGCCATATTTAACTCTTCATTAACAGCTGACTTTCTTTCCAGGAGTATATTCAAGATGGCATTGATTGGACTAAAGTTGATTTTGAAGACAACCAAGATTGTCTAAATCTGTTTGAGAAGGTTTGTATGTGAAGTCTCTTAAACGAGTCGATTGTCCTCAGCCATTTAAATTGCTTTCTTTTACTTATTCTTAAGTGATTTTTAGTAGTTCTCATAGTACATTTTATGTGGTCATATTCGTTAAAACACGTTCTTCCCAAGGGGTTGTTTGGTGTAATGGGTAAAAGGATTTAATCCCCCAAATAACTTTTGAGTGTCTTTTAATCCGTTGTTTGGTTGCAAAGGCTGGGATAATTTATCCCAGGATTAACAGTTGCTCAATTATTACTATTTACGAGCTATTGCATAGGAGCGGGGGTTTACCTTGTGCACACCCAAAAGGTAGTGGCTGCGGGCTCCTCTTGTCATAAAAAATTACTCAATTAGTACTAAGATAAGTTATCCCTCCGTGGGATGGAAGAGTAATCCCAGGATAACTTATCCGAGGATAAAGTATGTAAAATAACAAAAATATCCTCCTTAAACTCTCTTTGATACCCCACTTTTACATTCACGTATATTAACATAATTTTTAACATTTATAATAACATTCACAACCATAAGTAATTGTTGTTTTTATGTTAATATATTTTTCTATTAAAAAATTACATTTCATAAATACAATTTCTATTTATGAATATATTATAAGTCGAATTTGTTTGCCTAATACTTATGTTTGCTTAATGTTTTGATTTCTCTTAAAATGTTCATTCCTCTACTAAAAACATGTTTTTAATTAAATAGTTTATTACTCACTTAAAAATTATATTTTATATATCAATTAAAATGTAGATAATTTTAATAATATAATTTCTTTTGTTTTAATAAACTTAAAATGGAATTTTTATTTTTAAGCAAAATAAGATAAAAGTTTTATTTTTAAGTTAAATAAGATGAAAATTTTATTTTTTTTAAAGTTAAATAAGATGTAAATTTTATTTAAAGCTAAATAAGATACAAGTTTTAATTTTAAGTTAAATAAAATGAAAGTTTAATTTTTAAAAACTCATGGCACAATCATAGAAATGCATACACAAAAATATTTAAGTTAAATAAGGTGAAAATTTTATTTTTAAGAATGAATTACTAATGCTTGCAAAGAACAACAACAACAACAACAACATACCCAGTGGAATTCCACAAGAAAGCTTGCAAAGAAAATGTAAAAAAAAAAAAAAAAAACTAAAAATATGGTGGAGGGTATTTTTTTAAACAAACAACTTATTCTTAGAAATTATGAAATGAATATAATTTTGAATATGACAAACCAAACAAGCAATAAAAACTACTCTCAGCATAACTAATCCCACCATAACATACCCCAACATAATTAGTGCCAACATTATTTATATCCAAATTACTCTTGGTATTACTTAAGCCTGAAATATGAAGTGAAATGACTATGCTGATAGAGAAACCAAGTCGCCACAATGAAGGCCTTCCATACCTAGTGTTTCTTGAAGTATATTTCTGGTTGAGCTGAACTTCAGCATATTGAAACTTCTCTTTTATGCAGAAACCACTGGGTTTGTTGTCTCTGCTAGACGAGGAGTCCACCTTTCCTAATGGCACAGACGTGTCATTTGCCAATAAACTCAAGCAGCATCTAAATTCTAATCTTTGTTTCAAAGGGGAACGAGACAGGGCTTTTACAGTAAGCCATTATGCAGGGGAGGTATGGTTGTTTATGACCTACTTGCTTTGTCCTATTTCACCCACTAACATCCCCGTTCCCCCAAATAACTTCTGGCTATCTAATGTAGTGATGTGAATGGCTTGTTTATGTTTTTACTTATTCTACTGGGAAATATAATAGTTCTTTATTACAGGTAACTTATGATACAACTGGATTTCTTGAGAAGAATCGTGATTTACTGCACTCCAATTCAATTCTGCTTCTATCTTCTTGCAAGTACCACCTTCCTCAAACATTTGCATCAAATATGCTTTCTCAATCTGAGAAGCCTGTTGTTGGCCCATTGTACAAATCTGGTGGAGCAGACTCCCAGAAATTAAGTGTTTCCACAAAATTCAAGGTAATTTTACAAATATATAAGGAAGTCAGGTTATTTTAAATCTGATAACACACTGATATGGTCCAACTGCTGCTGTCGATACAAAAAGATTGATCTTTGGTGTAGAAATATACTAGGTTATCGCTTTCAAATTTAGAGAAAGCTTGGAATTAACAAATCAGCAATCCTGAGCCAAATCTTGTTTCTGAATAAATCAAAAGATCAGAAAAAGAAAAAGGACAGATGCAGAGACTCAATGGAACTATCTAACACATGCAGTTAAATGCATTGGTAGAGGATTCTTATACCTCTAGAGTTGAGAAAGAAAAAGAACCTCCTAGGGTTTCCTAGTGAGATTGTGGTAATTACAGCAAGTTTGTTTGCCCTAAACTAATTAATCAAAATTGTGTCAAATGAAGCTTGGAATTGCACTGACTTGCTGCCTGCTTATGTCTTGCATGGACATTTACCTTTAGGGGCCACCATATGATAAATTTAAGCACAAACTACAAGAATGAAAAGAGAAGAAAATGTGAGTGAAAAATTATTACCAATGCAATGTATCTTTGCTGTATCTACCCTCTCAGGTTCCTTCCCATATATTAATACAAGTAAAATCACAGGTGGTATATAGTTAAGACTTTGCCAAGCTTGTTTTAGATGTCACGGTTGAGTATCCAGGTTAACATAAATTAAATTTGATTGTCTTACTGAAGTTCAGGAGTTATATTCAACAATCATATTATCCAGATAAACTTATTGGACTTGTGGTTTAAATGAGTTATTATATGACAAAAGTATTATTGTTTGTCTAGCAATTTACATAGATTGGGGGGCTACATGAAGGAGTTTATTCTCTGTGTTGGGAAAGGGTGTCCGTGATGTAGTGGAATTCAACTTATGTTTGCCCTTTTGATTCTTCTTATGCTCTTAGGGACAATTATTCCAACTAATGCATCGACTAGAGAACACGACTCCACATTTCATACGTTGTATCAAGCCCAACAATTTTCAGTCTCCTGGAAAGTATGAGCAAGGACTTGTATTGCAGCAGTTAAGATGTTGTGGTGTCTTAGAAGTAGTTCGGATATCAAGATCTGGGTTTCCTACCAGAATGTCCCATCAGAAATTTGCTAGAAGGTAGGGTGGGGTATTATCACTAATGTTTTGTTTTATGTTTATTTCTCAGTATGCTTGATTTCTGACTCATCAATGGAATCCTGCATCAGGTATGGCTTCCTTTTATTAGACCATGTTGCATCACAAGATCCACTCAGTGTCTCAGTTGCAATATTGCATCAGTTCAATATTCTGCCCGATATGTACCAAGTTGGTTTCACAAAGTTGTTCTTCCGAACTGGACAGGTGAGGAATACTATTATGACCCCAATTATCTCTCCTGCTCCCATTTTTTCTTGGCTCTGTTCCCTTCCTTGTGTGCTTCTATTGGGCTTTTAATTGTTAATTTGATCAATCTATGTAAATCTATCATCTGTGACCATGAGTCTTTATTTAATGCTACTTCCAACACGTCATTACCCACAAATATCTTGTATTGTACAATTGAGGCTCATATATACCTTTGCAACGACCTTGTTCTCTCCTCTGGACTCACCCAGGACTTTTTAGTCCATTACTTCGTTTAAAGTTTTATTTTGCCTAGAATTGTACGAATTTTTTCACTTGGAAATTGTACAATCTCTATTACAATTTACAGCTGAAGAGAAAGGGAGAAGAGAAGTATTTAGAACAATTAAAGAATTATATAAAGATCACATTTTGTAGATTGCAAGAGTCCAATGTCTGCTCTTCCATGCTATGAAAGGTGACTGAAGGTTAGAGTAGAACTAGCTTAAGGACAAGTGCATCTTATGTTCTCATTCGTCTTCAACTTACACATGTACCAGTGTGATGCTTCATTTCTTACACCATTTGTCAGATCTATATGAATGTAAATATAAATTAAATTATGCAAAATCCTGTTAAACTGTGCATTGGGGTTTGAGTGAGAAACTGCTGATGCATATATATGCTATATATTCAGTACTTGTGTCAGTCATGTTTCTGTCTTTCCTTCCTAAGATTTCTGAGAAAGATGGTTGAAACAAGTATTCTAAATTATGCAGTATGCTGCACAATTTCCTAAAGCAGGCTTTTTGGAATTTTGTTTCCCACTCTATTATTAAGTTTGCCATCCTAGCATTTATTTTCCAACTTATTGGAGGAAGAAAAGAAAAAATGAAGAAAAATTTTCTCCAACCATCTACATCATCTATTGACATGTCCACTATAGACCATGCCATTTGAGAATCTGTCCAACAGAAATGGGTTAAGATTATGTTAAAATAATTATTTCTCCAAACTAAAGAGCAAACATTCATTCATTTGTTCCATATACTTAGTACACATTTGGACATGCGATTTCACCTCGTGATTTGAAATTCAAATCACGAGATGAAATTAGAGAAATAAAGTGATTTGAAATCACGAGATGAAATCACAGAAATCGAGTAATTTGAAATCATGAGATGAAATTCCAAATTATCCAAAAAGCTTGATTTGGGAATATGAACATGATGATATAGTTACTGATGAGGAGATTGTCTGTAATATGTGGGAGGATTATATTAAAGAGTAGTACACGACAACTCATATTCAGTTTTTCTTTTTTACTGAGCTAAAGTTCGATCAATAAATGTTGTATTTTTTCTAGAATAACTTTGTGATTGTGTATTATTATTTTGTAATGAATTTTTCCTTATCTGGTGAGATTGTTTAAAAAGTTGGGGAAATTTTAGTAGTTGTCACAACTTAAGAAGTTTTTTTGTTTATGAGCAAAAAATTCAACTTAAAAATTCAAATTGCATGTCAAAACAAAACTTCAACTTTATTTCATATAATTTCATATCATGACTTCAAATCATGATGTCATTTCACACTGTCAAACGGATCCAGATGAGTTGTTGCCTTATTACTTCTTTTCAGATTGGAGTTCTTGAAGATACAAGAAATCGCACTCTCCATGGCATCTTACGTGTTCAAAGTTGTTTTAGAGGTCACCAAGCTCGCCGACATCTCAAACATTTTCGAAGAGGAATTGTTACACTTCAGTCATGTTGGTTCAGTTGAACTGTGAACTTTTTAGCTTCTCTGTTATTGGCATATTGTAGGGTTTATGACTGTTACTGCATGCTTTCTCTGTACAGTTGTCCGTGGTGAGAAAGCTAGAAAAAAATATGCAATCTTACTACAGAGACACAGAGCAGCTGTGTGTATACAAAAGCAAATTAGAGGCAGAACCAAAAGGAAGACCTATGAAAATGTTCATGATGCATCAATTGTGATACAATCTGGTAACTGTTAAAGCTCCACTGCAATTTTCCAGATATGAGTAACTTGTGTTTAGTTTGCATGATCTGATAAACAACAGATATTGGCTGTAAGATTTGCACAAACAGCGTGCATTTTGGGCTTGGTAGTGTTATAGAGACTCCTCTTATTTGTAAATGTGATATATTTATTCCCTCTTATTTGTAAATGTGATATATTTACTCAATGGTTTTAACAATATTTTGACTTGCTCATCCAATAGATTTGACATGGTTTTTAAACATAATGTAATAATTTTTAAGTTCTTTGAATTTCTTTTCTAGTGATTCGTGGCTGGTTAGTCAGAAGATGCTCAGGAGACATTGGACTGTTACAATTTGGTGGCAGAAAGGTAATCATGGGTGGCTTTAAATTGGGGATGACAATTTTTTGTGATGTCTCTTTACTGCACACTCATTGCTTCAAGTTAGTTATTATTGTTGACAAAAGCATGTGGGGCCATTCTCTTCTATTGGTTTCTTATCCCTGTTAGCTTCTTACAGGGTAATGAGTCAGAAGAGGTGCTAGTGAAATCTTCTTTCCTGGCAGAGTTACAACGTCGAGTTCTTAGATCTGAAGCTGCTCTCCGAGAAAAAGAAGAGGAGAATGACATACTTCACCAGAGACTACAGCAGTATGAGAATCGTTGGTCAGAGTATGAGTTGAAAATGAAATCCATGGAAGAAATATGGCAGAAACAAATGAGATCGCTGCAGTCGAGTCTTTCCATTGCAAAAAGGAGCTTAGCTCTTGACGATTCCAGGAGGAACTCTGATGCATCTGTCAATCCAACTGATGAGAAAGAGTCTAGCTGGGAGACAGGAAGCAACCAAAGGGCCCGAGAGAGCAATGGAGTACGACCAATGAGCGCTGGTCTTAGTGTCATAAGCCGATTAGCTGAGGAGTTTGAGCAGAGGAGTCAAGTATTTGGTGACGATGCTAAGTTCTTGGTGGAAGTAAAATCAGGTCAAGTTGAGGCTAACTTGAGTCCAGATCGTGAGCTAAGGAGGTTGAAGCAGATGTTTGAAGCTTGGAAGAAAGATTATGGATCAAGATTGAGAGAAACAAAGGTGATTCTGAATAAACTGGGGAGTGATGAAGGTGGTAGTGACAAAATGAAAAAGAAATGGTGGGAAAGGAGGAATAGCACAAGGTTGAACTAAATTAAATTGCCTTATTGAGTTGGATCAAAGTTTTTGCTTTACATAGCAAGGCAGGTGTTGTGCAGTGAGCAAGTTTGTATAGAAGTGGAAGGGGATGTTAGTATAATGTGAGATTCGTAATAGTATGTTATTTGATATACGCGTTTCTGTTAAGTTAATCGTTGTTTTATGATATTCAAATCATATTTGTGTTGAACAACTACTTTTTCAGCAGAAAAGTTATGGAAATGGAAATGGAAATTGATGGTTTTGCTAGGAACAATTAGAATAGATCATTAAAGCAGAAACTGACGTACAAATAAAATATGACACCCATACTGGGTAATTGAAAGTGGTAAAGTTTCTTCAATGTTACTTACAAGTCATAGGTTTGAGTTGTGACAGGAACCATTGAGATATATTATAAGACCAAATGGAGCTGAAAAGCATCAAGAATAGTTTGGTTAACTAAGTTGCCAAAGATACAATATATATATATATATATATATATATATATATATGTACTAGATAATTTAGGGCTCGTAACATTGGCCTAATATAAGTTCGCATATTTTTTTTAAGTAAACTTTAATATATTGCTTTATCATTATTTCAAATCTTCATATGATATAAATGCGTTATTTACAATCAATCATAGGCAAGTTGAATTCCAAGAAATTCTATGTGTAGGGGAAATAGAGCAGTGTTTAGTTTATGAATTAGCATATTTCATGTTCGAGCAATATATAAAATATAGATATCTTTGAAAAAAAATCATCAATCTTCATATATTTCCGTAAGTGGTATTTATTTTCCACAGTTGTTATCTTTTATTTGTAATATTTGCACCAAAAGCTTTGCATATGTGATAATATATACAAATCTTTGATCAACTCTAGTATAATTTATTTGTGGTTAACTTTGTCGATAAATTGTAATTTCATTTTATTATTGTCTTCAATAAGTAGAAATAATTCTATTTATGTTGATGTCAATATTGAAAGTATTTATTAAAAAAGTTAATTTCTAATTTCACAATAATAAAAGAATCATTAAAAAGCAACTTTATTTCTATATGTAATACTAATAATTACCTTAATGTTAAATTCTAAATTAAAATATTAAAGAAAAATTAATATTGAATTCTAAATATCATATCGTAAAAGAAAATTTTGAATCTTAGCCCCACAAAATAGCCAATATAATTGTTTTTTCTTTTGTAGGTTGTTTTTTCCTTTATTTATTCTTTAGTTTTTTTCTTTCTTTATATTTCTCAACATGACCCTTTTCTATTGACATTTTCTTTTGTTGTTCTTATTTTTTAACTCTCCATTTTTTTTATTTTGTAATTTAATATTCCTCAAATATGAATTTTAGCATATTTTTTGTTTAAAGTTTCTCTGTTAAATAGTTTATTATATTTGATGTTAAGAAAATATCCTACATAAAACTGAAAAATTGATAACCTTGATATTTCGATGAATACATTATCAAATTATTCATTTCTTGATATTCAAACATTATTTTCTCTTTCAGTCACTAAATTTGGTATTTCTTTAAATTAAATAAAAACTATTCATACATTATTTTTAAGACTGTTTTAATTATCAACATAAGAACTTTAGTAATGGTCATATTTGTAACTTAATACCAAAAATATGTTTACACAGTAATTCTTATAAACATTTTAGGAGCAAAAAATCAACTATTCAAACATATTTTATTTTGAATCAATAAGATTTTCTTTCTAAAACATATCCAAACAAGCTTAATATTTATTATTGTTTGCTAGAACTTAACTAATAGAAACTCTTCATTTTTAACACAATTACAAAAATATTCTTATGGGCTCATAACAAAAGTAATGACATGTATAGATTCTTCTAGATTTTTATTTATTATATAATTATTATTTTATCCATAAATAAAGTTAAAATTGCTAAAATATCGTTGGTCGTAATTCTCATGGCTTTTAAAAAAAGTAGAAATAAATAGATAGGAATAATATATAATAATAGATAGAAAAGAAATATGAAAAAAGAAAGACGCTTCTAGATTTTTATTTCTAATATTAACCCATTCAACTATCTTTTTTGCCCTTGAATGTAGTAATATTTTCAAAATTGCCATTGATCGTCCTCAATTGGCATTTCTATATAGTATAAATATAAATATAAATATAAATATAAATATAAATATAAATATAAATATAAATATTACTACTTATATATAAGCAATTATTGAGCAGCTTTCGGGGTCGTGCTGCCTACTTGAGTAGCTTCCAATTGTCCTGCCTGATTCTTCTCCTTTATTATGTGGGTCCAATAAAAAATGTTTCACGGGCTTTTTAATTTAATCTTCTCAAGGCAGTTGCGTATTGACGTATCGGCTTCTACTGCTTCATAATATTTCTTTAGCTGCTTCAATTATAATTTTAAAATAATTTTTGAAATATATATTAAAAAATCTATCGATGTCACATAAATCGAGACTAAAAAAAATTTATATGGCTGCTTGTTTGAGCAGCTTCCACTGGACCAATAAAAAATAATTTGGTTTTATAATTTAATCTTTTCAAGGCAACTATGTATTGACATATCTGCTTCACCGACTTCATAATATTTTTTTAGCTGCTTCAGTTTTAATTTTACAATATCTTCTATAATATATAGAAAAAATCTATCGATATCACATAAATCGAGACTAAAAAATAATTTATATTGGGCCCGTACTAGTACGAACTTCTGCTACTATATATATATATAGAAAAGATTAGTCTAACATAATTTGCTTATCAAAAGTACTTTTCAAATGAATTAGTCAAACACAAATTGCTTATAAAAATAAATAGTTTTTAATATCAACGCCGAACATGTGCAAAGTAAAGTTACCCATCTAGCCCACTCATACAAAATAATAGAATTTCGTGCATTATAATAGAAAATTGGGCTCACTAAAAATAGAGATAAAGTAGAAATGATCTGTAATACTTCAAAAGTTGGAAAGTCGAAATGGTTACGCTAAAAATGGCTCTTTGTAAAAGAAAATTAAAAATTGACTCAAAACTCAATTAATTTGAGATAAACCAATTCTCGAAATTTGAAAGGGAACAAAGTCGCCACCTAATTTTATGGATAATTAGGAAACCAATAAATATTTTAAAAGACCTAACAGAAAAATCTTATAAAATCCAAAGAAAAGGTTCGGGTTCACATTTCCACTCCGAGAAGGTTTTACGCACTCCAAATGGCCGCTAAATGTGATTATCCAGCGATTAAATGATTTGACTAACTTTTGACTTGATTTTGGAAAGGTTGACTGATTTGTGAAATTGATTAACCCTGAAATACTTTGACTAAACTTGAGAGGATTAGGCTAGACTTAAAAATATTTGACTGGATTCGAAAGCAGTTGACTAAACTTGAAAATTTGACCGAGTTTTGAAAGTCTAACTTAAAATGATGAAATCACATTTTTTATTTTTTTTCATTTTTTACTATTACCTCGTTATATTTTTTAATGCAAGTATTTTCGAAATAAAAATGAAAATAACATAAGTGGCCTTTGACATCGTTGGGGAATTTAATTAGATTTAATAACAAAACAAATGTTAGGTTAGTACACAAGATAATAAACATTCACAAATTATAAACTGATAAAGAAAATTAAAGAAAGGATTGACATTCGCCCATTTCTCATGTACTGCTGTATATCAGTGTATACGGATATATACGACTCATTCTCCGGCTCTCGAAACCTGTAAGCTTCTCCTTTTTGTCCTGTATGTCGGTGAGGCTGACTCGAAGACATCAATATCGGATTGTGACTCGACTCGAGATGCAAATGAGGAGGAAAGTCCACCGTGGACTCGAAGGAGATTTCACATGCAACAAAGAAGTAACACATAAATAATAATTTTAAAAATTTAGTGAGAAACGTGTATTGACAAAGACATATAATCGTGCTATTATTATCATCTAAAAGAAAGAAGAGACCAATGTTCATATTAAGGATACGCAGTGATATGATGTAGCAACTTTAAAACACCTACGGGAGGTTGATACCATAAAACTTAGAGACTGCACACTCAGGAATCGGTAGAACGTTCAACCCATTTCGGGTTGTTTCATGGGAATCAGGAGAAACCAACATTCACACTAGATGGATCCATAATCAGAAAAGGAAAACAGATTGCTAAAGGATAACGGGGGAACAGATTGCATAATTATGAGCATCGAACATTTTCACAGATTTTTAGACTGCCAGATATAGAATCTACACATTCATTTTTAAATAAAGGTGAAAGATCAGATGCATAATCAAAGCTCTATTCTTATTTTGATAAGATTATCGCATATTCGACTCTTAAGGCAAAATCACTTTTAATACACAACCAGAGACTTGACTTTCATCACGTAAGGCAACATGCTAAGCAAGGAATGTGCAGGAAAATTTGAACAAATCAGGGATATGTCAAACCTAAAGGATGCAAACATCAAACAAAAGATCTTTAGACTCACACTTACATATTTGGAGATAAAAGAAGAAAAGAGTCACCGAACAGAGGTGTTCTCAATAAGTTAAAACAAAATGGGAGCTCAATTGACATGTCTTAGAGCCACAGAATTTGTATCATACCAATAGGTCATGTTCATGGCTGTAGTTTAAGGTCATGAAAAACCAACAACAAAAGAAGGATATAACAGGCTGAAACATGCATATTAGAGAAGGGAATGAACACAGGTTGAACCTTCACATTGAGCCAGGGGATTAAACCAAGAAAGTATGAATCACATATCATTTTAAAAGACTTAGAAATCTGGTCACAGGTTAAGGTAAAACTGAAACAAAAAGAGTTTAAAACTTAAATATTATAGCATGAATTTAAGGATCCAAAATCATTTTCATGCTAGTCTTAACCCTTAAAAAATGACACTACGCAGAAAGAACAAACAACAAACATGCATTCTTCATTTTCCAAACAATATAACCACGCTAATCATTATTCTCAAACAACAAGAGCTTCTGACAATGTGGCCAGTAAATTTGGAACCTGACATTTCTGTATTTTATACAACTTGTAACTTTGAGGTTTGAGATATATAAGACAGTACTAAGATTCAATCACAATGGGATGTATTCATAAAAGGAAGATTTAACAGTTAACTTAATATCAAAGCACACCAGACAACACTGGTTGAAAAAATACAATAGCAAACATCCCTAAGACACCCACTACAAATTTGCTAAGTCAACATCATTCCCAGTTTAACAGTTTAGAACCAAGAAGCAAATGCTAACTAAGCCTAAAAACAAATTGACGAAACCAGTAGATGAAGAAACAGGGGACTAAAATACATAAACTTGAAAATCAGATTCCTAGCACCATCGCAACAACATCACAGCAGCTCAAGGCACACGAATTAAAAAACAAATTAACAGGATTATAGCATGTTTTGAAAAGCAAAATCATTTTGTCATTTAGCCTTGAACCTTGACAACTTAACAGTGAACAAAACCATTACCACAACAGCCTCAACCAGTACCAGTGTTGGGCTCGACGAGGCTAAAAAACCTTTCATCCACAATCAACAACAAAACACAGTGTTAGCTCACACATAACCGAGCATTAACAGTCAGACAGCCAAAATACAATCAAGACGACTTCAATATAACTTCAAGATTCATATTCTAACATTGTATGCAAACCAGAAATGAATAATTAGATTAGGATATTACCTCCTTCGGAGCAGCAAATTGGGACGACGAGTTTAAACAGTGAGCCTCGACTCCACCAAACCTTCCTCAAAAACTTCTCAACTCTGAAGTTATATATTCTGGTTTCTTTATCGATGAACAAGATTTTTACCAACAATTAAGAGAGGGGCTATAAGATGTTCTAGGGTCTTTGAGGTTTTCAATCGCCGCCTAGGGTTTCCAAATTAGATGACCGCCCCCTATCAGTGAAGGAAGAGGTGAATTTATAGCCCTCAAATTAGGGCAATTCGAGGGGGAAAACTCGAATTCAAAATCGCAAGTCGTTGTTTTCCACTTAGGTGTGCCGATTCTCCTTGATTTGCGGCTTTTGGAAGAAAAACGAGGATGTGTGAGGGACAAGACCGTTGGGGTTGGTCAGGGTATGGTTTGAAAAAAGAAGAAGGAGAAGAAGAAGAAGAGGATGAAGGGCGGCTAGGGTTAGGGATGTTGGGGCAAAGTAGAAAGGAAGAAGAAGGGAAAGGGGAATGGGGGAAACGGAAGAAGAAGGGGAAATAAGGGAGGTTGGGGAATGGGAAGAAGGGAAACAAGGGAGGTTGGGGCGCGTGGCCCTCACGTGCCCCTTTAAAAAATAATTTTAATTTTTTTTAAATATAAATAATTGTTTAAAAATCGCTAAAACAAAATAAAGAATCGATGATTAATTTGACACCGTGGAGGGTAAAAATTAGGTGTCAACAGCTGTCCCTTTCTTTGGGTATGATCGATGAAAGAGATCGTGGACAAAGAAACTTTGACTAACTCAATTTTTAGCCGACCCCATTTTTGACTTTAGAAAAACACTTGGTATGGACTTTGGGAAAAATTATGGCCGGATCCTGATTTTGGGTTTCCTACATATCTTGGGTTACATGAGAATTCAGGCCACTTGTAGTTCAAAAAACTATCCCAATGTCGAAGTTATGGAGAGACTAAGAAGCTTGGGGTTGAGACTTGAAGAGTGGATGTTGGAGTGCAGCCGAATTTTCGAAATTGAGCCCGCCTACATATCCTTGGACTCAGGAATCAGGCTGCCTCTAGTTTGACTTTATCAGTTGAAGAGGAGATTCCTTATTTGGAGATATCTTCTGGTTCAGAAGGAGCGACAAGAAAATAAGACTCTTGGTATATCGTCATTCAGATTGGGAAATTGCCTTCGGCGAAAGTTGAGATTATCCGAAGGTGAAACTGAAAATGAATTAATTGACTCACAGAAATGCCCACATGCCTTTTGACAGGGGTGTGGTTGGATAGTGGTGGTAGTCGCTTCCATCTCGTGTCCGAAAGGTTTGATTCCCCCTTTCAGACTATGTCCCAGTTCGCTGCTAAGAAAAGAGTTCCACATTATGCTGCGTCCTAGTAGATGACGTCCGCGCCTGTGGTTGCTTTGAGAATTTCATCCTTTCAGATGCTCTTGATATGACTAAAACAAAGTATTAGTAAAATCATAATTGAACTTGAGATGACATATTTTACCACGTTCGATATTTCTTCTTCCCTTTGGCATGATTGAATCAATATGAGGCAACCATTATATGGTCCTTTCGGCAACTTGAAAAATAAACAGCCTTGATAATCATGCGGTGACTATCTTGGCAGCTGGAGATAAAATTCATTGTTGAGGATGAATATGCAATAAATCTCTTGGTGGTTGGAAATAATTACCCTTTTGGGAGCAACCAAAAATAAACTGGAGCTCGGGGCATAACGAACTGGGCGTAAAATAGGTTGGCGCACTTGGAGTAACGCACTGGGTGCAATGCATTAGGCATAGCACACAGGCCGCGGTGCGGCGCACTAAGAACTTACCCCCATAGATGTGAATGAAAGAACCATATTGCTTCTTGTCTTTGTTAATACCTGGTCCTTGAGCTCCTGGAAATGATATTGATATGTACTTAGAACCATTGATAGATGAGTTGCGAGAATTATGGTATGATGGAGTTCATAACGACGCACTGAGCATAACGCACTCGGCGTGAATGCCTTGATAGCAAGATAAATAAACCTCATCATTTCTCTCCTTGATGCAGAATAGACCTCACTATTTCTCTCTGTGATTCTTCTGACGACAGTTGAATATAAAATAAACTCTCCATGATTTTCGTGCGATGGTATATGATGATCCTCGTTGACAGTTGAATATAATAAATAGAACTCTCAGTGATAAAAAATCCCTGTCGGCAGTTAAACATAAACATCTTGTTGAAGATGAATATGCAATAATTCTCTTGGTGGTTGGAAATAAGTACCCTTTCGAGAGCAGACAAAATAAACTGGCGCTTCAGTCATAATGCACTGGGCGTAAATAGAATGGTGCGCTTCGCGTAACGCACTGGGTGTAAATAGAATGACACACTTGTCGTAACCGACTGGGCATAAATAGAATGGCGCACGTGGCGTAACGCACTGGGCGTAAATAGAATGACACACTTGTCGTAACGTACTGGGCGTAACGCATTAGGCATAGCATACAGGGTGCAGTGCGGCGCACTGGGCACGACGCATTCAGCATAACGCACTGGACATAAATAGGATGGCACACTTGGAGTAACGCACTGGGCGTAAGTAGGATGGCATAGCACACAGGGCGCGGTGCGGTGCACTGGGCACGACGCACTGAGTATAACGCATTGGACGTAAATAGGATGGCGCACTTGGAGTAGCGCACTGGGCGTAAGTATGATGGCACACTTGGAGTAACGCACTGGGCATAACGCATTAGGCGTAGCACATTCATTCTCGAATGTGCAAGAACAAGGCGTGAAAGGCTTTACTTAGAACATGAAACTTCCAATCACAAGACACAATGATGTGCTGCCAAAATACAACACTTTTGATGCTTAAAACTTAGGATTTTGCATGTTCTTAATGCGATATTTGTTTGTTTTATGTGTTTTTGGGTTTAGATTCACAAGATAATAGGTTGGCCATGATTTTACGAAAAATTGTAGAAGTTGCTCATTTTTGCTGTTATACGAGACCATCTACAAGTCATAGACTAGTCTATGGGTCGTAGAAAGGTTTCGTAAAGATTTCCAGTGAGCCGTATAGTTCAATATGGGTCCTAAACTACCTTTCGTATGGCGTGTTGACTAGTTTTCCTATTTTGTTTAGGACTTGTTTTTAATTATTATAAATAGTATTTTTAGGTTAATTTTTATAGGTTCTCGCCAGTTTTGATTATTGTTTGGTTAGTACTTAGAGAACTCAATATTTTGAGAGTGAAAATTATGAGAGAGTCTTTAAGAACACTTATGATATTCAATCTTCAAGCTTGTGATTCTTATTGACATTGGATTTGCTTGTTCTTGAATCTCTTGTGTAAGTGTTTAATTATGTCTTTTCAATTCATAATTCTTTCCTCTACACATAGCATGAGTAGCTGAATCCACAACTAGGGTTGTGGGAACCATGAAGAACTAACAAAGTAAAACTAGATAATTCACAATTCTTGGAAGATGTATATGCATGTATTAATTAACTCTCTTCATTTTGCATGTTTTCTAATGGTGGAAACTATTAGAACTCGCCTAATGTTACTGACTGGACCCTGGTAGTAATAAATAGAAAAAGGCATTAATTAACAAATTCGATTGATACCTTCTCGTCTAATTAACCAAACTGGGCCAAGTCACATAGTGAAATCGCCTCTCACCTTTGACCAAAGGGCTTTGTGAACTTAAATTACCGTCCTGTATGCTATACACTAGACAAGAATTAGGTTATCCAGTAATACTGAGTTAGGGAATAATGGGGAACACAATACCCTAGTTTCTCTCCATTATTAACTTTTCTCTTGTGTGTGTTAGTTTAGTTTTTACTTTCTAATTGATTTTTCCAAACCCCCCCCTCTTTTAGGAAAATAAGTTGGTTAACTACTCAGATTGCATATTGGTAAATTTTTTGCGAGTCTATGTATTCCCTGTAGGTTTGACCCTAACCTTGGTTAGGTTCTATATCTAGACAACGACTATCATGGGGAACACAATATCCTACTTTCTCTCCATTATTGACTTTTCTCTGATGTGTATTAGTTTAGTTTTTACTTTCTTATTGATTTTTGCGAAACCCCTCTCTTTTGGGGAAATAAGTTGGTTAACTACTCAGATTGCATATTGGTAAATGTTTTGTGAGTTTACGTATTCTCAGTGGGTTCGACCCTAACCTTGGTTAGGTTCTATATCTAGACAATGACTGCTTTATCCTCTAAAAAGGAGGTGTAACTTGGACGACATCAAGATTTTGGCGCCGCTGCTGGGGAATACAGCTATACTTAGTGAATTCGTTACTATGTCAAGTGTTAATCCTTAGTTAACTTTATCTTACTTTTGTTTGTTGTTTTTGTTCTTTGCAGGGTATACAAGTAGTGTATGCCCAACACTCGGAGTCAAGGAAATCCCTTAACTCCGTTTGATCCAGAGATCCACAAAATGATAAGACGAATGGCCCAAGAAAATGCCAACAACGTGGCCAATGCAGCTCTGAATCGGAATACCAATGATAATGATAGGAATGAGAACCCACATCTTTTGGAGGACAATCCACAACCTCAAGATTTCAATGCCAATGCACACCAGTGGAATCAGTACAGGTAGAACGCTATGGCTATGGAGGTGAGCAGAGCTAAATCGGAATACCAATGATAATGATGGGAATGAGAACCCACCTCCTTTGGAGGACATTCCACAACCTCAGGATTTCAATGCCAATTCCTAGCAATAGAATTAGCACATGTTGAATCCTATGGCTATGGAGGTGATTGGAGCTATTGTGTTGCCACCACTACCGACAGACACAAAGTTTACAGCCTCAAGTGGGTTGCTTGAGATGCAGCAGCACTGTGGGCTATTTGCGGTCTTACTATCGAAGGATCCTCACAGCCACCTACGCAAAGTGAAATTTGTCTATAAGAGTGTGATGGGAACAAAGAATCTGTCTATAGATGCTGTAGACTTCATATCTTCCCATTTTCTCTTACGAGCAATACTACATTATGGCTATCTGAGCTCCCGCAAAGTTCAATCACCGGTTAGGCAGATTTGCAGAAGGTTTTTTAGAGAGGTACTTCCCTAGATCGAAGAAGCTCATGTTGAAGCACCAGATTAACAACTTCGAGCAACTTCCTGGTGATTCGATAAGCACTACTTCGGGGCGGTTCACTAAATGTTTGAAGAACGTTCCTGGCCATAAGATGGTTGATGATGTCATGGTGGAGATCTTCTACCATGCCCTTGATGAAAACAGCTAGACCTGTGCTAGCACTATCATGGGGAACATGTTTTTAGATCAACCATTTGCAAGGATTGCAGAACGAACGAAACGGGTAGTCAAGACAAATCGTTATGGGGGCAGCGAGTTGGAGCTTCCACAAAGAGTTCATGTGCAATTAGTGTGGTTTCAGAGCAAGCCAGAATCAATGAGGATATTATGCAATAGCTTGCTTAGATTCACACAGGAATGGAGGTGATGATGATGCAGAGCCAATAGAGGGTAAATGTAGTGGTTCATCAACCTCCAAATGCACCTATGTACGAGGAGCCATAATATGATGAGGACGTATGCTTTATCACTGATTAGACGCGGGGTTTCCGAACCAACACCTAAGGGTCCAATCAAGACTATTGGCTCCAAGGTCAAGGAAACCAAGGTCGAAACTTTGGTAAAGATAGATCTTATAGAGACAACCACTGAGGTTATTATGATGGAAATAGGGATCTAGATGTAACTGGGATCGTAGAGAAGGCTTCAGGAATGGTTCTTATGTGCCTCCACGCAACTGCAATGCAGGAGCAAGCAATTCCAGAATTAAGATGTTTGATCGCTTTTTATAGAAGCCTGAGACAAAGGATGAGACTCTAAGGGGAATGAAATCAGAAATTTCAAGTATTAATCAGAAATTTTAAGAATTAATCAAAAAATAGAGTCTCATTCTGTGGCTATCAAATAGCTTGAACAACTGTTTGGTCAAGTGTCGAATCAAGTAAATCAGCATCAGAGGGATACATTACCTAGCAATACAGTTCAAAATCCTAAAAATTGCGGGCAATGTATGGCGGTTACTACACAGGGTGGCAAGAGCACCATTGATCCTCCCATGTTGGTTGAAGAGGAAGATGTTCATAAGGAGATGGTTGCAGTAAAGGATGAAGATGAAGGAGATGATAGTCTCAAGGATGGGGAGAGTGAAGCTACTGATGCGCCACAGAGGTTGAAGCCTATTTCTAGGCCTCCTCCTCCCTTCCCTCAAAGAATCAAAAAGAGGGAAGAGGAAGGCAAATTCAAGAACTTTCTCTCCATGTTGAAGCAACTATCCATCAACATCACTCTCATTGAGGCCTTGGAGAAGACGTCAGGATATGCTAAGTACATGAAGGACTTGGTCACCAAAAAATGCATTGTGAGTCAAGAGCTTTCTAAAGAGCTTCAACATTGCAATGCCATTGCTACGAGGTCCTACGTTCGAAAGAGAGAAGATCCAAGTACTTTCACCATACCTTGCACCATCATAGATGTGGAGTTCGCAAGGGGACAATGTAATTTAGGTGTCAGTATCAATCTTGTACCCTTTGCGATCTTCAGGAATCTTGGATTGGAGACCCCTACTCCAACTAACATGCGGTTGTTGATGGTAGATAGCACAATGAAGAATCTTGTGGGGATACTATATGGTGTGTTGCACAAAGTGGAAAAGATCATAGTCCCCGCAGACTTTGTGATCTTAGATTGCGAAGTTGACTTCAACGTCCCAATCATCTTGGGAAGATCGTTCCTAGCCACTAGATGAGACCTAGTGGACATGGAAATCAGTCAACCCAGGTTTAGGTTGAATGATAAAGAAGTCGTCTTCAATATCTTTCAATCCATGAAGCGTCTAGATGATTTGAAGAGTGAAGTTTGGGCAATTGGTGAAGTCTGAGTAACCAATTTGTCCAAGTCATGTCGCGACAATAAATCAGGCGCTACTTGTGAGGCAACCCAAGGGTTTTTTTTTATGTAATAACATAGCTATAGGATTATTTTTAGTTTTGCATTCATAGGTAGCCCATTTTCGTATATTTTGATTGTAATTTTGAACAATGGGTTGGTTGCATATAGGGTTGTGACACTCCGTATCTGTGTGCTATTGTATATCCATGTTTCAACACTCGTTTGGTAAGGTTGGGGGTGTACTTGATTCATGGGAGACTCGTAGTACCTAAACGAGTTCAAGACTTATCTCCAAGTTGAGTTTTGGGTGTTGTTTCATATAAGGGTCAACCTTAAATTAGTATAACTCTTAGCACATTTTGAACTAGGAGGCCCACTACTTTTCAAATGAAATACCTTCGAGTAAGCTTCACAACGCACTTGGTTTCACCTCATTCCAATGTCGGATTAAGGAGTTATGACCATTTTTATGAGACCCTCCCGTGCAGTGAAGCCCCATGGGTACCCATACGGGCAGTGTGGCATTGTACGGGTCATGGGAAACATTTGGGACTGAAAAATGGCGTTGTTAGGCTATGTATTGATCCAAGACCAGTGTCACGGGTCGTGTGACGCACACTGGTCGTGATAAGGGGTGTGGAGATGTTTTAGGAGGCTTGGCTATGCGTGGGTGGCATTGGAAGCTAAGGCATGGGAAAGGACTGCCTTGTACGACTTGTGTGAAGGGGTACGGGCTGTGTCACCTAGGCATGAGGTGACCAGAAACATTTTCTTGTCTATATGCGGTGGGAAGGACCAGTACACAGTCCATGTAACACTACACGGTCCGTGAAAGTGGTTGTCAAAGTGACATCGACGCTGACTTTTTCTCAAGTGTTCCAATTCCATTTTTCTGTGTAAGTATTGCCTCATGGGCACTCCACATGACCCGTGGAGTGCCACACGTCCAGTGAAGTCTTCAATAAGATGACACTTTGCCAATTTTTCCATCCGTTCACTAATGGCATTTTCATAAATGTTAATTATTCTAATGATCCTTTTTGACTTTTTAGGATATCTTAACCTTTCTAGAAGACCTAAACTCAAATCTTAAGGACCCAATTTCACTACTCTCATCTTAGTCACACTCCCAAATCCTCTCAAGAGCCTCCATCAAGCCCCAGTTCAATTTCAAGGAAACCCAAGAAAAAGATTGGATTCCAAGATCATTTCCAAGCCTCCATTCTTCTCAATCTCAATTCCAAGCAACTTTAGACCTAAGGTATATGGTGTTGAACCATTGGGTACTTCCACCCATAGTGCCTAAACTCTCTTTTAATTAGTATTTCATCATTTAAAGTGGAGTTTGCAAATGGGTTTACTCATATGAACATGCTATGAACTATGTTAAAGCTATGTAAAGTTGTGACTATTTTACTATGTTGTGAGCTATATATCTTGGATCTATTGTAAGTTTTAATGAGAGGTTTTGATGTGCATGTCTTGGAGGTGTTTCAAGGTGTTGATTGATGGTTCTACAATAGATTTTCTTGCATGATTTCATCTCTAAATTGCATGTTCCTTTACCCCCATTATACACCCACCAAGTGTTTGATAAAATGTCCGGTTATGGTTTCTTGAGAAATTGAAGTCCAAAGCATGAGATATACTATGAATGATGTTGTAATGATGAAATGAGCTTATGTATATGATTATTTCTATATAAAGGGTTGCATTAGACCATACTCAATCTAGTTGGGGGTTTGTACTCATCAACCATGTGAGGGGTTTATACTTCACCACCTAGCATGATTGGGGTGTGACAATCATCAACCGGGTTAGGGGTTTGTACTCATCAATAATGTGAGGGGTTTATACTTCACCACCTAGGATGATTGGACTGTGACCAACATCAACCATGTGAGGGGTTTATACCTCGCCACCTAGGATAATTGGGGTATGACCATCATCAACCAAACAGGGTTGGAAAGCAAGATTTGTCTCTTCTTCACATATGATATTTTATATGAGCATGATTTACTCATGCATGTTTTACTTTAGCATTGATCATACATGCCATATTACTATATTATGCCTATAGCGTATTGTTACACATTTTTATTATGATGTGTATTCCTTTTTGCATTGTATCTCACATACTTAGTACATTCAATCGTACTAACGCGTACTCTTGCGTACATGATATCACCATGTAGGAATCGGTGCCCGAGTTGATCCCCCTCTACCACGTGGCTAGGTGGTGCTATTCCAAGCTTGTTGGTGAGTCCTCCATTTCAGGTACTTTAGTCTATGTTGCTATTATCTATGTATTAAGACACTATCTTATGTTCTATTGACTATGAGGGTGAGCCCGGTAGCTCTGTCTTGGTCCCGCTCTATTTATGTACTTAGAGGTGTATGTTGGACAAATGTGCATTTATGATATGAGTTGTGACCCCCTATTTTGGTAATGTTATTGTTTTGGCAAGCTTTTCTCTTAGCCTCATTGTCCTTGTTTAATATATATGTCTTTTGTATGCTTTCGTGACCAAGGATGTGTTATGACAAGTAAAAAGGCTTGATTGTGGTCCCTTTGGGTTCCCCATTCACCATGTCACATCCAGGCCCTAGGCTTGGGTTGAGACATGGGTAACAGTTATCTTATGAAGAGTTTACAGGTACAGGACTGAGTCAGCCAGTTTGGTTGAGAAGAGCATCAAGTTGAGTCTCTACGACTGGGTTTACGGGCCAAAAATCACTTTACGACCCACACCCCACCTGGTAGAGAATTCCAATAAGTAGAAAAATATGCACTCCAATTCATGAGCTAACTTTATGATTCGTAGATCAAACTACGAGTCGTGAAAGTGGCTCGTGGACCCCAAGTAAGATTTCTAAAAGTTTGCTAAGTGTTGAGGGTTCTACAACCAACTCTACTAGTCATAAACCACTTTACAACTCGTGGACTAGTCTGTGAAACCTAATCCTACAAATTAGGGCTTGGATGTTCTACAAAACCATGATTTACAAGTCGTAAAGCACTCTACGACCCATAATCGAGGTTTTGTAGAGTCCAGGCCCATTAAACGTTTGTTAACCTGGCCAATATACGAATAGAGGGTCAAAATTATTTGACCCGATTCTTGGCCTAAAATTACTAAACTGACCCATCCTACCCACACCCGTGTACTTCCGATCACCTCCAGCCACTACCCATCCCTTTTTCGGTGAGAATTCTCGTAGCCTAGTGTTTTGCCTACTCATCTCTCTCATCTTCTACTCTTTAAATCTCAAAAGCTTAGAAAGTTTTTGGTTGAATTACTACCTCTAAGTTGGCCTTGTTTTTAATGATTGATGTGAATATTATGTGGGGAATGGTGTTTAGACATAAAATTCATGCTTAAATTGAATTCTTAATTAGTTGAAATTAGGTTGCCCATGTTTGTTTATTGTCTAAGTCCAGAATTTGGTACTTTAGCCTTTAATTAATGTTAATTTTTTGTGCCTATTTTTTCACTCACCCTATGCAATTGAAAGATTGTGTTTATGGATTGGAGTGTGAGGGAATAGGTATAGGATCTTGTTTGAGTCAATTAGAAGTGGTCGAAATCATAGGATAACCCATATTTTATCACTTTCGATAGGGGTGTATATGGTTGTAAGACATGTTGGGGGTAAGGGTTGTAGTATTGAAATCATGTGGGTGCATGTGTTCCTGCTTTGATGCTGACATTCTATTTATTGAAAATGTTATTTGGGGTTCGTTTAATGGACTTAGAAGCTCAAGTGACTAAGTTTTTTGGTTCACAAGTGGTTATTACTGTCCATGGAGTAATCTACAAGTCATAATTGCCCCTCGTGCACAATTCCAGAAACTTGATGTATGAAACACCCCTCAACGTAGCTCGAAAAGACCCTATGATATATTTTTTAATATCTCAAAATACGTGCAGAATTTTGCACCGACTTCATATTCTTGTTCAAAGGGCAAAATTGAATGGGAAAACGGTTACCTAGAAGGTATATTTTGCCCGTACCAAAAAATTATTTTTTTCGGTGAAATTTCACAAGCCGTTGCTATCCGCATCGCAGCCGTGATGCGGACTGGACACGCCGTAGGTCCAAAATTCCCCTTTTCACTCAAGGACAATTGAGTAATTACCCAATGTTTATATATGCGTGAAACCCTCATCCAAAGCCATATTTCAACTCCAAAACTCACCAAAAAACCTCTCAAATTCATCTCTAATCTTCACTAGATCCTTCATCCATTCTCAAGATTTTCAAGAAGTTTTGTTGGAATTCAAGAAAACCAAGTAAAGCCCCAAGTCCTCCTCAAGTTTTTCTTCAAGAAACTCCAAGTATAAGGTATGTGGGTCTTCAACCATGTGTCCTTTCACTCATGGAGCCCAAAAAATATTTTTAACAAATTTCTTGATTCTAATTACCAATTCTTTATGGGTAATCTTTTATTATCACACCATTACATGAAAAAATGTTGGAAATTTGTTGATTCTTGATTTATTGATGCATGGACTCCTATTGATAATTGAGATTATGATATGTTTATTACATTAAAGCTTTGTAAGCTATGACATCTTGAAAGACTCTAAAATATTATAAATTTTTGAATAGTTTTCATGACATGAAAAATTGGGGATTTTCAAGTATGTTATTCAGTTGTTTGAATGACTTCTTAAATGACTTTAATTTACCCATCTCATGTTCTTTATTCTTGAATTCTATGATTTCAAGCTTAAACACATATATCCAACATGTTTTGACTATGTTATGTGGCAAATCCCTTATGTGATGAGCTTACGATAACATATGTGAGTTATGGATGTTGTTGATGTTGAAGTTCATGAGAACGTTATAAATGTTATGAATAATATGGAACTCTTGATTTGAGATTATGATATGATGGTTTGATGAGCAAGTTTATGATATTCAAAGCAATAAATATTGTGATACCATGAGACACTATGGAGCTGAGGATTGTATGAGATGAATTGCATGTTTCTATGTCCATGTTTTGAAAGATGATATGTATGACTGAGATGGGTTGTTCTAGAGATGATATAAATTAATGAAATGCATTACTTTCATGCATAGTCCTGTTGAGTTACATGATTTAAAATTACATGCATGAGCCCACCCAATTTTCAAGTTGAGTTTGCTAATTTTGAATGATTCTTAATGATGAGGGCTTAATGGTGAAGTTTCTTATGAATAATAAAAAGGTTTTTCTATATTTATGCTACTTCATGAATGTTATGGAGGATGAGGTATATCAAGTATTATGTGAAATACATTGAGATATTATTGTAAAGCCCTCCTTATGATGTTATGTTATAAATGTTCTGTATGTCATGATTACCCTCATGTTTGTATGTCCGATGGGACTAATCATAAGAAATTTAGCATGAATGAATAAAACAAATGTGAGTCCCCATCTAGTTATGATCATGAGAATATGATGAACCGTTAGTAGAGAGATATGAAATAATGACCCGTTAGTTGAGGGATATGATGATGATGCTAGCCGATAGTAGAGGATTAGCAAAGATTATGATGCTAGCCGATAGGAAGAGGCTTAGCCAAGGTATAGGAGCTATCTTTGTGATGATAATTAATGTTCAAAATGTTTATGGGACGGGTTAGTAAAATTCCCCTCCATTGTTTTACAAGGCTTATGGGATGGGTTAATAGAATACCTCTCCACTAATGAATTTTATGATTCCTCCGTATGATTATTCTGTGAGAGTTTACTTAGCACTAAGTGGACAATGGGATGGATGCGGAAGCTCTTAGTTAGAAGAGTTGAGAGACCGTTAGTAGAATCCCACTATCCTATAACTACGTGCCACCGTAGGAAATAGGAATGACCCACTAGTAGAGATTGATTTCTAGACCAACTGATAGTAGAGGTTGCTCAATAGCAAATCCTTTCTGGATCTACTTAGGCATCTTAAGAGGTCACCTTGGCAAGTGACTTCCCCCTTTCCTCCGGTGTAGGGAAAACATTGGGACTCCATGGCTTGGCTCATATAGTTTATGTCGATTAAAGGTTGCTCTCGCACATGTTCAAGTTCTCCTTATAGGTCTAAGTTGTCCCTCTTATGATAATTAAATAGTTCCTTTATGTTATGTCCAAAGGTGATTTAAAGTTCATATGATTCATTGTTTCACAACTTCAAATGGTATTTCCCCTAAAGGTACATGATGATATCTACATGTCACGACTCGGACCTAGGGCCTAGATGTGACACAGTGTATGGGAACCCGAGAGTCCCCAAACAAGCCTTAAGATACAAAAACTCCCATCATCGGTTTGGAAGCATAGTCAACAATGAACACATAGTTCTAAGGGACGGGAAAGTAGGACTCACGCTATGGGGCATCATGGGGAAAGGATCATCATAAGTTCAGATAACACATAGCAAAAAAGTACTAAGGGGCGGGTACGTAGGACTCACGCTATAGGGAAAATTGGGGTCTTAGGATCTCTCCATTAGCATGAGAACAAGTGACATATTGGTACTTAAAGATAACCACGTACATAACATAGACTTAATCATAACACATAACATATAATGTGAAGAGGTTTACAAGGTGTCCAACAATGCCTCTACATAGATGGGTCGGGGGCCAAGACATACCCCGGTCTCACTCTCAAATACATAAGGAAAAGTAAGTGATATAGGTAGATAGATGGTGGTGCATCCTGGAAAGACAAGACTCAACACTACAAGTAAATCCGGAATCCGAGTTAAACTTCAAACGATGGATGGTCAAAGTTCTCGGTCCCTACATGGTAAAATCATTTAGGCAAGAGTATGCATTAGTACGTTTGAATGTACTAAATATGCGGGGTGCAGTGCATATAACTTAACTAAACCTGCATATAAATGTTAAATAACAAGGCACATAATATAGAAAGAGTTGGATATCAAAGAATGTAATACGAGATTCTATGAAAGTCATGATGCATGAAATGCAAATGATGTACTCGTTTATATATATATTGGGGATGTGACCTCAACCAACATAAGTAAGACCAAGCGCGCTATTACTTGGAATCCCGATTAAATCCCCTCATATGTAAAAAAGTGATCTACTTGCCAAGGGTAGACCATACTTCACCTTACGGGACAACTCCCTCTTCATATGAATTAACCTTCCTTACGGGACAACTCCCTCTTCGAATAGGATTTTCACAAAATCACAATTCAAATCATTTCTTCTCCTTACAGGACAACTCCCTCTTCGGATCGAAAACCTATGCTAGGCACATAGTTCAAGGAAAGAGAGAGTTCCCTTGGGGATAGTCCTAACGCCCCCAATCCATCTATGCTAAGTCGTCATCCCACAAGAATAAATATCCGTATACATATATATATATATATATACATACTTACAACTGACGTAAATCATTTCCGAGACCATCTCAATGCATTCTTAGGCTTAAAGGCCAAAACATAATTTCATAGTCTATATACTCATGCACAGTAATAGCCCATTCATATACAAAATGGTGCAAGCACCCAGGATACTCAAAGAGCCATAATCAAAGACATATATATGTTCACAATATTGTCATAACCAACTTTTTATCAAAATCATACCATAGAACATAATTGGGCTTAACTCATAACATAATTTCCATAATAATCCATGTACATGAATGCATATGCTATGAATAATGAGAGAATGGCATGGGTAATTACGATTCATTCTAAAATCAACAATATAATATGAATTTAATCGAAAACATAATCAAATCCACATTTAAATTCATAGTGTAATCACCCATGCATTTAGAAGTTTTAAAGGGGACATTCATACTTGAAATTCCATAAACCCCAAAGAAAATCCTCATGTAATAGTGTAAATCACATTAAAATCATCAAATAAATACTAACCATGCATAATTAGAATTTTAGGATTCATAATCTTCAAAACCTCGAATTTAAAGTAACTAGAAATCCATGAGATTGCTTAAAAATAATTTTGGGTCTCCTTGATTGAAAGGAAGTCAAGGATCAACCCACATACCTTAGACTTTAAGTTCCTTGAAATTGAGTTGAGAAAGAATGGAAGCTTGGAAGTGGGTCTTGGAATCTAAACTTGTTCTTGAGTTTCCTTGAAATTGGGATTGGGGTCTTGGTGGAGGCTCTTGAGAGAACTGAGGGTGTATTTGATATGAGAGTAGTGAGTTTGATCCTTAGGAATATTGTTTAGGTGTTTTAGGAAGGTTCATAGGAAGTTAAAAAAAGTCATTAGAATAATTAAATTTATGAAAATGCCATTAGTGATCGAATGGAAAATTTGGAAAAGTGATGCCCCATGGAATGTCCCACGGGTCGTGTGGCACTCCATGGGTCATGTGGAGTGCCCGTGACAAGGTACTTGGTCTAAACATTGAAGTTGGAAATCGACTGGAAAAAGACGTCTCATCGCGACCACGGAGGCCTCCACGGTTCTTGTGGAGCCTCAAGGTCCGTGTGGAGGCTCATGGCACCATACTTGGTGCTGGAAAATGTCTCCCAGGCCCCATGCCAAGGGACACAACCCGTGCCACCTGCCACAACCTGTGTGGGTGGTCGTGGTCCATGCCTTGGCCTCAACTTACCTCCATGCCTACCAAGCCTCCCTTACTCACCTTCACGCCCCTTCTCACGACCAGTGGTAAGCCTCACGACCCGTGACACTGATTGTGCCACCTTCCTCAGTGCCAAAAAAGGCCTTTTTTGACCCAGCTGCCCCAACGGCCCGTCAAAGGCCACACTGGCCGTCAAACAGTCTGTGTGACAACACTACACGGAAGGGCCTCACAAAACGATCATAACTCCTTCATTCGACCTCGAAATGAGGTGAAACCAAGTGCATTTCAAAGATAACTCAAAGGGATTTCCTTTTACATATCGTGTGCTACCCATATCAAATTTTTCTAAGAGTTATGCTAGTTTAAAATTGACCCTTCTACCGGTACTTGTGTCGAACTTAGCCAACGAAATATCCTTTGAACTTGGATTGACGTAGGGGGCCCATGATGGCCTTAAACAACCTAAATAAGCTTGAAAATCCAAGTCCTTACACTACAAGTGTGTAAGATGGTCTTCACAATGTTCTTTGCATAATAAAATAGTCTTTTATGTAAAGTGATCTATAGTTCACCCAAGAATATTAACACTTTAATTATATGTATGACATCATGTATTTCTCATTAATTTTGAATTTATGTGACCTATCATGCATTCAAGTAAGGGTAGGTTTTTTATTTCTCGTGTGCATTATTCCATGTTCTATTGTAAGAGTAAAATGTCTAGATGAACACACACACACACACACACACACACACACACACACACACACACACACACACACACACACACACACATATATATATA
>JAPFFP010000046.1:2374541-2392057 GCA_026153255.1 Solanum medicagineum
CACCGTTAAAATAAGCACATCTGCTCTCTTGTTCCATCAAGGGTTGCAAACGGTATGACCATTAAATGAAAAAACAGAAAACGCATCTGTTCAATTGTTTGTTGCGCCATCAAGAGTTGCAAAGGGATGCTTATTCAATTTCCATCAACATTTTTTCCCCTTACTTTTTAATATGGCTTCAAAATCACCGACGACTTAAATAATCCCGATGGAACTTATCAGAAGCCTTTCACACATGACCATAAACACCAGCGGCAAGTGTTTGTGTGCTTTTATTGAGGGAGAAAAGGAAAGGGAGAAAGAATGGCAGATGCTGCTGATATTCAGGTGATGCAGAAAGTCAACCGATGAATGTACAACCATCATAGCCCCTCAACAATTATAGATTTTTCATCATCGGGCTCCATCAAGAGTTGCAAACAGTGATGCGATAAAATGAAAATTTTTATTCATATACAAGCAGTCTCTCTTCCAAAACTGGAAGAGTTCGTTAAAAGAGACTGGCATGAAACAGTAGAATCTACGATGCATTTGCCAACAAGATGGTGCCTCTGTTTTTTGTGGTCCACACAATTCTGCAACTCTTCCATGCCCTTAAACAGCAGCATGTCAATTGCCTTAGGATTAGTAATTTTGGAATTTTAGCAAACTTCAGTGACGACAAGCAGAACTAAGTGATGCAGAGGGGAAAACGACTTTGTCGTGCATTGTTTCACAAGGAGTCTCCTTTCGAGTTCAATCACCTACAGTCGTGCATTGTTACACTCAAACTCCATTAGGGAATCAACATTATTTTGCTGAGAGAATCATTATCTAGGCATTTTCTACTTGACCTGAGCAGATAGTGGATCCTATTATCTCGTTATTTCTTTTAATGTTTAAACCCTTTTTGTCATTAAATAATCCATCTTTTATTTCAAAAATCATGAGGATAACACAGCAAGCAGTCACTAGATTAAAGTTGGAAGTGAATGATTCAAACATTCATTTAAGGTTACAAATATTATCTATTACTAAAGATGATATAACTATCACATTTCTTTATTTTATTTTCATAATTTTTGAGACACAAACATGATAGCTTGGAAATTACATTTAATTAGTTCTCGTAGCGATTTATATTTTTTTCAAAACAAAACTGCCAACTTCATATTTGAGGCAACAATAAAATGATTAAGTGATTTTGTTATCTTCTCAAGGATCCACTTGTGATAATAATGTTGTTTAGTTAATTAAAGTTGTTGGGTCTTTATGCTATTAGTAATTAATTTGTGTTGCACTCCCAATGTAGAATTACTTGGATTACTATATACTTTTTTTTTTTTTTTGGTTATATGTGAAATGATATAGTTTAGATGTATTTGTGTTCTAAAGTGGTAGTCTAAATTTTGAAATTATTTGTCGAATGCAGTGTTGCATCACATGGAACTAGCTGATTTTGATAGCCTATCAAATTACATTTGATATTATATGTATATTCGATATAACTAATTATTCTATTAAAATTTTAAAGAAGAAAGGACTTAGAAGTTTCACCCAAACAAGAGATATTTTTTTTTCATTTCAAATTCGCATAATCACATATTTATTTTAATATTATTTTTATTATTTTAAAAAATTGCTTAGCTTAAAATACACATATTTAAAAATTAGTATATAAATATATATATCTTAAAAGCATAAACTCTAAAAATTTAAATATTAAATTACTAAAATTTTCTATCCGTCCACATCAACATGAAATGCTGCACAACCCACCCCCATTCACATGTGCCTCCTGGGATACGGTACATCACCCCCCCTCCCCCGAAAAAAAACTGTTACAAAACATCCATCGTCGAATTCCATCGTCTCGGTCCTGTGATTCAACAACTACAAAGATGGAAAACATTAGTCCTATGTTCCCTGTAAGTAACACTTACAAATTGCAAACATGGTCGGCCTTACCCCTTTCAACCCATAAAACAACTGATTCCAAGAGTTTAATCAAACTCCCTACTGATTTTACTCGTCGTTCAACTGTCCGAACGATTTCAAAGAGCACAATTATCCTTACCGTATATTAATTTTTCTTCATCTGTTTTGGAATGACTGCATCTATGATCTGAATTTTACCTCAACCAACCTGTGCCTGGCCCCAATGAACGGTAACACTTTGTTCAGATGGTTGTTGTGTATTGTTTCATAATGTATTGTATTGTGTATTGTATTGTATTTTATATTATTTCAATGACTACAATGTTTGGATAGATTGTATTGTTTTTCGTCGTTATATAATATTATACATCCATAATTTAAATGATAAATCTATAAGAAAATGAAGGGTATATGGTAGATTCCATGAAAAGATAGGGTAAATAATAAAGTAGAATTATTAAATAAACAAATAAATAAATAAAGTAAAAAATGAGAGAAGATATTAAACTAACGACGCAACCACACCAAATCAGTCGTTACATAAAATGGGTCTTTTCGTCGTTACCAAACAATGAAATTAAACGATACGATATAATGAAATTTAAGTATCAATGAAAATATACATTGTAGTTAAACTAATAATACAATTCAACGAGTAACAATCATCCCAGGGGTAAGTTTCAATGGTTACCTAACCTCCAGTTTGTGACACATTTATTTGTTGTATATATACTATCATACTTCAACCACTCTCGCTCTATTATTCTTGATATTTTTAATAGCTGATTCACTTGCACTTTCTGTTTGCATGGAAAACTTAAATCAAAGTGACAGTTATTTTTCCTGTCCATTCCGAAGAAAAGGGAATTGTTGATTTTACGAGTTAACTAAAATAGAACCAAAAAAATATTATTGTATGCCTAAGTGTACATTTTTTATAGAAAAAATTGCAACAATATACTACTACAAGAAAATAGGTTTTAACAAGGGGAAATTCAATTACTAAAAGTATAAATTCGGTCATTATTAATCAATAACGGTCGACAAAAATTTTGTTGTTATCGGTCATTAAAAGCTCCGTCATTAAAAGATAATGATCGGATTAAATTCGGTCGTTAAAAAAGCTTTAACGACAGCAATAATTTAGTCATTCGTGACCTACTAATCACATGACTACAACTTTACTAATTAATCCTAAGCCCCCTTCAGTTCTAGTTACTAAAACCTTAATTATAACCACAAATCAGATCAACAAAAGTGCATATATATACACACGCATATACAAGTACGTGCACATATGAAAACATACAAATTGATTATATTCATATAAAATTTTATAGTTAACTATATAGAATGATATTGTGTAACATTACAAAAATATAAACATAGATAGTATATTTTTTAACTCTTAGTAAAAGAAAAATTAGAATATCTTAAATAATTTATGAAATATGATATGTCTGAGGATGAGTTCTTCAAACTGCATGATCTATGAAAAGACAAGTATAAAAACTTCATGTAAAGTTATTAGTAAGACTCCTAATAACTATTATCTTCTTCTTTTTTTTCGCAAACCAAAGATTAACCACAATGAAATATAAAATTTGTTTTTGTTCTCACAACCAAATAAAAAAAAATTGGGCTTTCTAGTTTTAGACATAAAATTATTTGTTTTGTATTTTGCATTTTATGTTATTGACTTTTTGCACAGTGCTTCATGGAGTAAACCTCCAACTTCTTTTAGTTTCACTTTTTATACTAATGGTATTCACCTAATATAAATAATTCAATATCATCAAAATTATTATGAGATACAAATCAATTATATCATCTGAAATTTTAAATAATAAAAAAAATCACGATTTCTTAATTAATTAGTAGTTGATTATATGCCATGTCAAGCTTTTAAAATTTTATGTTTTGTAAAATTTCACTTTATACTTTTCTAACTCAAATGAAGGATTTTTCTTTGTATACACCAGTTAGTTTGGTTACAACCAATAATGAAAATAAAAAGTCCACACAATATATATTTCCTTATTAGAAGAAATATTATTTGTCACGATCCAAAATGGGGTCATGTCTAAAATGTCACTTAATTCGAAACCCAACAATAAAGTACACTAAAAGAAGAAAACCCAATAAATAAATAGTCGCCACATAAAAATCATATCTCAAAACCTGGTGTCACGAGTATAAAGAGCATCTAATAACAAAACTAGTGAAATTAGTACATCTTAACCTTTATAGAAATAAAGACTACAAAACCAAGATGGAATCTAATGGCAACTCGGAGCCCTGAATCTCACCACTTGATTTGGACAATCAACTGCTCGAATGAATGAATCACCACGTGGAAATCCCTGGCTGGAATCTGCGGGGGGAGAAAGAAGTAAGAGTGAGTACACATAATATATCCCGCAGGCTTAATAAAATGGGAATTAAATATTGAATAAACTATGAAATAATCTAGGAACACTTCCACCTACAACTAAGAAAATTAGTATGGCATCTGTACCGTCAATTTATCGAACGACGCGAATAAAGTAAACATATAATCTCAAGTAAGCCAATCCAAAACGACCATAAGTAGTATAATAAGATGGTATGCGATGTCATGCAATGCAATGCAAGGTGGTATCAAGACCGTTGCGTAGTTCGGCGTATACACCACCGTCGAGCTAAGGCTCCATAGACTAAGGGGACATATGGGGACCTCGCAGGTCATCATATACTTCAGTCACAACATATTAACTACCTTGCGACCCAACTCGTGGTCAAGGACTCATGATAAGAATCTCAATATATCAACTACCTTGCCACCTAACTCATAGTCAAGGACTCATGATAAAGAATCTTAATATATCTCACCGAATACAGTATTGACTTCTTCTTGGACCCATCATCATCAACATGTTTCAAGTTGTTGCTACTCTTATCTGACTGTTTGAGCATATAGTCAGCTCGATAGTGTAGAACGTTGTAATGACAAAATTATATTCCGCCAGTTTGTACATACATTTATCCCTGTTGGCACCATGATAAACAAGAGTTTGTTGCTTCCTTTAGTGGTGCAACATTCAATCTCACGAAACCATTGGATTGCTCCAGTCACAGGACATACAACAAGAGTTCCTTTTACTAGTTGGAGGAGTAACTAAGGTGAATATGACAATATAGTAAAAAAAAAATTTAACTCGCACTGAGCAAGCACTAGTGCGATTGCTTGAACCGTTTTCCCCATTCCCATTTCATCAGCAAGAATACCACCCTTTGATTGGAGAATTTTCTTTCTTTAATGACCAAGCCAACCACTCGTTTTGATACCTTAATAATGGAAAGATGAAATTTAATGGTGGCTCAACAGTTTCAAAAATTGATGACGCGTTTTATTAAACTTCCAGACTCAAACCATGACTCTGATTTACGGGTCGTAGAATGGTCTACAAGTCGTGAAATGGGAGTATCGTCCTATTGAATTTTAATCTTTGGGAATAGTTTCTAAATCACAGATTAAGATTTCATTCTATGACTCACAGGATCATCTATGGGTTTCCCTTCACGGTTCCTACGCACACTTTGGAAAATTTTAAGTCTTCAGGGCTTTATCTACGAAACCCATTTACAGATCATAAACCAAATTACGACTCATCCTATTTATTTGTAGTTCAACTTCAGAAATTCAATTTTCGATCAACCTAAGACTTTAAACCACGAACTCAGTTTATGGTCTATAGTTCTAGTTAAGGACCATAAATACCTCTCGTAGATCATTTCCATACTTAACTAGATTTTCCATTTCTACTGGTCCCATCCACGAGCCCTATTTACGACTTATGGTTTGAACCACAAGCTGTAAATGAGGTTCCTATATTTCACCTTCATATTTCTAGTTCCACTTCTTCTGCACTTTTTGACTTCCTAACTTACAAGTCCTTACGATATCTCACCCTTGAGAACATTCGTCCTTAAATGTGCTAAATGTAGGCTTTAAGGAGTTAAAGAAACGGCTAACAACTTAGCATGGATGCAGAAATGCAATTTAAACATCTTTTCATAAAAGTTTTCAAACCCATACTTTAAATATCATTCAAAAACATGAAAAAACATACATAAATGACATAAAAATCAAAATACAAGGAATTTGAGATCTCAGGGAAAAAGAACCTAACACCTTAGGCTTGAGTAGAGTGAAAAAGATAAGGGAATCGCTTTATCATGTCTGCTTCCACTTCCTTGTTGCCTTTCAACTTGTTAGTTCCTCCAAAGTACTTTAATTCATGTAACCTTTTTGTTTCTTAACGTCTTCACTTGCTGGTTTAGGATCTCAACCGAAACCTCTTCATATATCAAGTTTTTTTCAACACTCACATCCTCCAATGGAACAATAGCATTTGGATCACTTATGGTTTTCCTGAACATCGACACGTGGAACACTGGGTGAATCATGTTCATCTTCAAAGGAAACTCCAATTCATAAGCCACCTTGCTAATCCTCCTAACGATTTTATAAGGCTCTACATACCTAGAGCTCAATTTTCTCTTTTTTCAAAATTGAACCACTCTTTTCACGGGGGACACTTTCAAATAGACCCAATCATTTACGTTAAACTCAAGGTCTCATCTCCTAACATCGGAGTATGACTTTTGGCGACTTTGAGCCATCCTCAACATTTTCCTTATGAGTCTCTCTTTCTTCATAGCATCTATGATCAAGTTTTGTCCTATTAAAGTGATTTCACCACTTCAAACCACCCAACCAGAGACTTATATCGTCTACCATATAAGGCCTCAAATGATTCCATCTCAATACTTGAGTGGAAGCTATTGTTGTAGGAGAACTTAATCAGAGGTATATGGTTATCCCAACTTTCTTTGAATTCCAATACACAAGCCTTTAACATATCTTCAAATGTTTGAATTGTCCTTTCGGCTTGTCTATTGGTTTGGGAATGGAAGGCAATACTCAACTTCACTTTAGTACCAAGGAACTTTTGAAATAATTTGCAAAAATAAAAGGTGAATTGACTCCTACGATTTGATATAATAGACAATGGAACCCCATGCAACCTCACCAACTCCTGAATGTACCATTAATTATAATCATTGGCACTATAGGTAGTCTTGACTAGTGGGAAGTGAGTCAGCTTTGTCATTCTATCAACTACACCAAAATGGAGTCAAAGTGCCTCTTAGTCTTAGCCAAACTAATCAAAAAATTCATATTGACCTCTTCCCACTTCCACGTGGAGTTCCCAATGTCTTAGGCTTGGACACCTATCCTTTAATGTTCAACCTTAAACTTTTGACTATTAGGGCACTCGGCCACGAATTTTGCAATATCCTTCTTCATTCCGTTCTACCAATACACCTCCCTTAGTTCTCTATACATCTTAGCGAAACCGAGATAAATGAAATAGGATGAATTAGAGTTTCTTGCAAAATTAAACTTCTCAACCTATCGACATTCGGCACACACAGTCTCCCCCTCAATCTAGTCAACCTATGGGCTTCCTTTGCCAACTTCCCTTTTCTATCATCAAGGTGAGACACGCTACCTATGGACACCCTACTAAGTGCATCGGTTACCACATTAGCCTTACTAGGTTGATACTTCACGCTCATGTCATAATCTTTGAGACGTTCTAACCACAATTACCTTAGCTTGAGGTCCTTTTGAGTGAACACATGTTGGAGGCTTTTTATAATCAATGAAGACATCAACATAAACCCCATACACGTAGTGCCACCATATCTTCAATGTAGAAACCACGGCCGCAAGTTCGAGATCATGTGTTGGGTAGTTCTTTTCATACACCTATTTTGTCTTGAAGCATAGGCAATCACCTTACCATGTTGCATCAACACACAACCCAAACTAGCCTATGAGGCATCACAATATACGACGAACCCTTCGATACCCTCCGACAAGGTCAAGATTAGAGCCGTAGTTAACCGATCCTTCAAGGTTTGGAAACTCTTCTCACACTCATCCATCCACACGAACTTTACTTTCTTTTGAGTCAATCTAGTCAATGGTGACGAAATGGAGGAGAACCCTCAACAAATCTCCTATAGTACCTAGCAAGACCCAAGAAACTGCTAATGTCCGAAGAAGTCAATGGTCTAGGCCAATTCTTCACTATTTCTGTCTTCTTATGGTCAACTTTAATTCTATCGCCTGATATCACATGCTAAAGAAATACAACTTCTTTCAACCAAAATTCACATTTGCTAAATTTGGCAAACAACCTTTCATCCCTCACCCCTCAAAAATGTTTCATGTGCTCCTCTCCACTCGCGAGTAGACCAAAATATCGTCAATGAACACCACAACAAACAAATCAAGGTAGAATTTTAATACCCTACTCATTAGGTCCATGAATATCGTCGGTGCATTAGTTAAACCAAACGACATCTTTACACACTCAAAGTGTCCATACCTTGCCCAGAAAATAGTTCTGGGAATGTCACACTCCTTGACCCTAAGTTGATAATAACTGGATCAGAGATCAATCTTGGAAAAATTTCAAGCTGTTTGCAATTGATCAAACAAGCCATCTATTCTCGGAGGGGAATACTTGTTCTTTATGGTCACTTTGTTGAGTTGTCGATGGTTTATGCACATTCGGAGCGACCTATCTTTCTTTCTTACGAACAACATCGAGGCAACCCATAGAGACCTACTCGGCCTAATGAAACTCTTCTCTAATAGATCCTTCAATTGCTCCTTCAATTCCTTTAACTCCGATAGGGCCATTCAATAGGGAGGAATGGAGATAGGTTGAGTATCTATGCTAAAAGTTATCTTCCTTTGGGAGGAACACTGGGCAACTCTTTGAGAAAGACATCAAAAAACTCATTGACAACGAGGACTAACTCAAGAAATGGGATTTCGATAGAGACATCTCTAATCCTCACTAGGCGATAAATACACCCCTTGAAAATCATCTTACGAGCTTTAACATAGGAGACAAATCGACCCCTACACCCCAAACTATTACCCTTCCACTTGAGAATGGACTCATTTGGAAACTAAAATTTGGCTCTACGAGTTCAACAATCTATAGAAGCATAGGAAACATGCAACCAATCCATCCAGAGTATAACATCAAAATCGATCATGGAAAGCTCTACTAAATCACAATGTACAATTTTATGTAAAATGGACAAATTTGACCTACGTAAGTGTAGCAACTGATTTTTAATCCTATCTAGTTGTAATAGCCCATGAGATCCTCAGCTCATTTTGTTCCTTCTCAAGATAAAACTGCATTAATTAAAATCGATTGGGACTATTCCCCTTCATATGCTTTTATATCTACCTTATTTGCTTCCATCTCACAATATCACGACTATAGACCGCATCTAGAGACCTATACAACTTTACCTCATTTTATCACCAAGAATTACCTGCTCTCAAAAGGAAAGAACTCTGACAGTGGATTTTTTCATGGAAGAAGCTAAAATTTATAACTAGGGTAACAAGGGAATTTCGTCCTGTTAAGCAGGGCTTGATCTTAGGAAAATTTCAAAACTGAAGAGAATCAAAAGAGTACCATACAATGATTCTTTTATTTCTATAATGAAATATATAGCTTCAAATTCTGTTTTATTATGAAGCATGACAAGCTATTGAACCCCATGGCGGACAAGGTAGCTGTAGGGGTAGGGCCACGTAGTATTTATTTGTTTCATCTTTGACATGAGCATCTAAAAGACAAAGCATTTTATAGTCATACAACCACAGCTTCCTTGTTGGAGAGTCCATTTGTCTGTGTTCGCGAAGGGAGTTTACTCCCTAGCTGCAGCTTTGCTGATCCTTCACCAGTTGCCTGACCTGATTCTAGATCCTTCTGAGGGTAAAATCTTCCACTCCCGCGGACAAGATCCTTTATTCTTTTTGTGAGATCTTTATCATCAAGCAAGGACTCCATCGTCACATGTGCACCTAAGTGCAAAGAAGAGTAAGAACAACGGAGAAAAAGAAAACAGTTCTACTATCATCAGCATGTAGCAAAATTGCCCTATCACTCAAGTGTTAACAAAATGTTAAGAGCGAGTGAAATTAAACCATTGGAACAAAATGTTAGGACATAGAGAATGAAGTTCTCTTGCACATCCATCCACACTGATGTCTTTAGTAAGTGCACTCCCAGTATACTCCATAAACAAGTAAATTTATATCTGAACCGAGATTTTACTCTGTAGTCCAACTTACAGACAAATTCACGTCAGCCATCCACCTCTCATCATATATGCAATAGCTTGTCAAGTAACACCAGAACCACAAGAAAGCGCGAAGTATTTTCCACGTGAAACAAATATTCCTACCTCAAGGACATTGCAAGAGAAGATGTTCCTCATAAGTCCATTGCAGATCTTTACAAATATGCTATCAGCGAAAAGCAGCCAAAAAACGTAAAACTTCTAGCCCATTCAACAGAAGAATCGCCTCGAAAGCCAAGGAGATATACTTGCTACCAAAAAATATGTTGCATTCCGGTCTATACTAGGTGAAGGTTTGCTAGTTCTGCAGATACACTTTTAGCATCTTAAAAAGCACTTTTACCCTATGTACTCTAAATTGGGTGCAAGTATTCTATACAGGTGCGGATCTAGATCTCGGATTCTGCATCACAAAAATTTTAGGATTCATAGGTATGAATCCAAGGATATGGGTATTAGGCTAAATCTAATAAATGTATAAAAATAATACATATGACAATCAGTTCTTTAAGATTGTTGAAAAATAACACATATTTCGATTAACAAGGTGATCCAAATCCACTATTCTTTAATTAATTTAAATGACAAATGACTTAAACAGGACTAAAAAGCCGCAGGTTTTCTTCTTTCTTCATCTCTCATTCGACTAAATTTTGGTTTATCATTCACTTCAAACATTTCATTAGGCGTTTAGATGCAACAAGTATATATGTGTGTGTGTGTATATATATTCTGTGTAAATATTTAATATTTTATTCATAAGTTGCCTTGTATATGGTGTAGTAGTACTTGATGTGAATATGAGTATGACATACACCCAAAAATCAAACCAAATACCCGATCAATATATACTTATTGGGCATAGGTATAGTCAAAGTACCAAATTAGGTTGACCAAATCCAATGTAGATCCCACACCCACACCCATGTTGGATCGACATGGGTTTGGCAAGAAATTTGAAGAGTCTGATCAATGACAGCTTTTACCAATCATTTCGATACTCAAAAAAGACTTTACAGGTGCAATATTCCAAGAACTAATGGCATTTCACACAATACAAGTGCGGACTCAGCTAGGTCTTTGTTCTAGTTGCTTATATATCAATTCGTCCTAAATCTTTGACCATCCAGTTTCCAAAAGGTGCAAGTTGTGGAGATGAGGATGTTGAGATAGCTGTATGGACATACCCGGGGTCATAAAATTAGGAATGAGACTATTTGAGAGAAGTTAGGGATGGCCTCTGTGACAGACAAGATGAGAGAAGCGAGACTACGATGGTTTGGGCATGTGCAGAGAAGAAGTGTCGACGCTCCTGTTAGGAGGTGCGAGAGGTTGGATTTAGGAGTTATGCGGAGGGGTAGAGGTAGAACGAAAAAATATTGGGGGAGGTGATTTGACAAGATATGGGCAACTCCATATCATCGAAGATATGACCTTAGATAGAAAGCGGTGGAGGTCGCGTAACAAGGTAGCTGGCTAATAGGCTGGTAGGGGTAGGATGATGTCTAGCCTTATGTTATAGTAGGTTAGTAGGATTAGTCGTGTACTCGTGTCTTTATATCTTGTATTGTTATTGTCTGTTTTATATTTGTTACTTTTATTGTATTTATATATTATCATTTGCTTTCCACTTTATTTATTTCTGTTTCCTATGTAGTATCCTCTACTTTTGGAGCCTGATATTTTTGAGATGATGGTCTTCCAAAAATAGCCTCTCTATCTCTATGAGGTAATGGTAAGGTCTGCATACACTTTGCCCTCACCAGACTCCACTTGTGGGATTCCACTGGCTAATCAAAGATTGGCAGACTATCCTGTTCTTCTTCGGCATAGCTAGAAGAATCAACTCAAGCAATCACAGTATTTTGTGCATGAATAGATTTAAAAAAAAACGAAACCAAATAAGACTCAGCCTACATAAAACGGAAACTGACTTTAGACCATTCAACTTCTCTCAAATTCTCAACAAAATTCCTCAACTTATTTCAAAACTCACATGTGTTATAACTTGGCATTTGGTAACACCTATGCTCTTCATTTACCAGTTTATTGAATCTAAAACAAATTTTTAAGGTTTCCTAGATTTTTCTTTCACCATGAAAAGAATGTAAATGCAACCAGATGATATAAAAAAGTTTCATAAGCTCAAGGACAGCTCAAGCAAAAATGTGATAGTGTTGGTTTAAAGGTTTTCTTATGCTAACAGAGCTCTCTCCAACATAGAGATATATAGTAATATATTTTATGAAGTGGTGGTCAGTCTAACTACATTGTATGGGGTTGGAGAGTTGGCCGGTAAAGAATTCACATGTCCAAAAGAAGAAAGTAACAAAAATGAGGATGTTGAGATGGATGTCTAGGCATACTAGGAGAGGTAGGATGCGGATTGAAGATATTCAAGACAAGGTTAGTGGCTTTCGTGGTGGATAAGATGAGGAGGCGATGCTAAAATGATTTGGGCATGTGATATATGCATAAACGTCCAAGTGAAGAGGTATGAGAGGTTGGCTACAATGGATAGGAGGGGTAGAGGTAGAGGTAGACTAAGAAGTATTGACGAAAGGTGATTAGACAGGACATGACATATTTTGTAGCATACATAGGACATGACCCTAAATAGTAAGATTTGGAGGTCGATGATTAGGATAGAAAGATAATAGGTAGTTGAGTGTTACCTAGTTCGGTATAATTATTCTTTTATTACTCTCCTATGATATTATTCTTCGATTTTATTGCTTCCTTGTTTTTGGTTATCATATTACTCCCTCCGTCCTATTTTATGTAGCACCCTTTGACTTGGCATGGTGTTTAAGAAAAAAAAGGAAGACTTTTAAAACTTATGGTCTAAAATCATTCTTAGATATTTTGTGTGGTTGAGAATCATTTCATTAAGGGTAAAAGGGGAATTTTAAAAATAAATTGTTTCCAATTAGAGTAAGGTGACATTCTTTTTGGGACGGACCAAAAAGGAAAGGGTGCCACATAAAATGGGACAGAGGGAGTATTTGTTATTGTTACTATTTTTCTCAATTATTTCAGTGTGGATTATGCACTATTATACTTGTTTTACATACTTAATTTTATGATGCTTTCCTCATCTCTCAAGGGTCTACCAAAAACGATCTCTCTAACATTCTCAAGTAAAGGATAAGGTTGAATACACACCACCCTCCCCAGACCCCACTTGTGGGTTTACCCTCGGTAAGAAGTTGTTATGATATGAAACCTAGTTTGAAATGTAACCCTATTTATTTTTGCATGTATTCAGTTAAACCCCTTTTTGGATTAGAAAAAAACAAAAGAAAAATAAACTTTTTTTGGTTAATTAGAACAATGTGATGCAAGATATCAATACATTATTTCATATGAATCCACTAATCTATTTAACCTATAAAACAAGTTTTACCAAATAGTTACAATTTGTTTTGATGAAGTGAACTGTCATTAAAAGCATCCAGTGGAAACAAAGGTTACACAAAAAGAGGATTTGTCAGCCCAGGATACACACAAACTTAGGCCTCATTGTTTGCATTTAATGGAGGTCTGAATTTGAATGAATCACCATTACGTGCATTTGTTTACATTAAGATTTAAACACTTATTTAATTTGAATAGGTCTTAATCATTAAGATCTTAAACAAAGCCTTAATATCATCGTAAGTGATATTTTTGTGTAGACAATTTTCACTGCCACCCTATCAACAATTACAACCCACCATCACTAACCACCTCTGTCATCACAATCACCACTGTTTTGTTGCCAACCATCAAGCACCACCAATAACCAACCCTGTCATCACAATCACCACTGCTACCAACCACTACTGCCAGTCACTATCATACCTACCACCTCCATCATAATAATTATATCCACTGCCACTACAAGCCACTAACAATACTGTGGGGAAAAAAGGTATGGATACACAACATATTGCCTATTAGGATGATAAGATAGAATCACAATAAAAAATGTGGAGTCTAGTTATGAGGCTGTCATTGCAGTTAATAGTATTTACAAAGATTTAGTCCAGGTGCAGACAATACATGTCCTAATTATGCTAGGCAAACTAAATTTGAACAAGTAAATACTATAACTATCAAGGTGGATGGATTTAATAGAAAGGTTAACTTTCTCTTCTCACTTGAACATTCCGAAGAACATAAATAAGTTAAAATTTATCGTATGGACCAAGGTTTAGTAATGTAAAGGAAGTCATGGAACTTTTCTCAGGAAAATGTTAACACGCCCCAGTACTTCTTTCTGTGTATTTGAATTTCACTACTAGATAAGGCTTTAGTTTTGATCAAACCACAGATAAACAAGAAAAATTTACTCTTAGGTTTCAATTTCTTTCTGAGGTAGGCGGGGAATGGGGATAGAGAGACAACGAAGGACAAAAGCACATACGATATCGCCAGTAATGTTTTGGGTTTGTTGGATCATTGATAGTCTCTTCCACTGCAGGCCGTGTCGTGTAATCTTCTTTGAGTGCTAGTAAATCCTGTATATTATTTAGCAATGTTATCAGTGCATGCAAGAAACTACTGACCGCTGAGATGAGCATTGAGACATTAATCTCGCAGGGCAGAAGAAATTGCAAATTGTAGCATAATATCAGGATCAAATGCTTCACAATAAATGATACCATGACAAGCAACAACCTAATTTTTTTCTCATGACTGCTTCAAAGTAGAGCAAAAAGATCTTGATTACTGGCATATTTAGTCACTAAGGTAGTTTAGTAGGACTGACTGAACAATATTGCTGAAAAATTTCCGCGCATCCTTAATAAGTACAAAGTCCAATTTTTCAAACACTACTAGAGAAAACATAATTAATTAACCATTTCCACAGAGCTACAAAATCCATATATCTCCTTATTGTTGGAAATATCTGCTCCAAGATACAAAATCACAATCTCTTTGATAGAGATCTTAAAAAGGCATACAATGTCACTATGGTGAATAATCAAAAGAATTTGTTTTGGAATTCTTTTTCTTCTGGGAGAAGCGGGAGGGGATAAGTAAATGTCAATATCTTTGGATAGTAGTCATTTTCAAATTGACTTTGATTGTTTGAGAAAAGGCTAAAAGCTCCCGAGGAAAAGGAATTCTGACTTTTTTCTTGCATTTTGGACATAAACCACCATCCGTTAGAAGCCTAGCAAGCTAATGCATTTAGAGGGACTTAAAGAGATTATTGGAAGGACATAGCACTCACTAATCACCTCAATCAGTGGCTCAGCACTATGAAAGCTTTGAGGTGCATATGGAGTGAATCAATTTAGCAAAAACTACAATTAAAGAATAAGTACATGCTACAAAAGAAGCAGGATCTTTGTATAAATTAAGTACCTGGAGCGGAAAGATTGACCACATTGATGGAGCCTCAACATGCTGGCGCAAGATGAAGTGCACAATTTCAGGAGTGCAATGGTCAGGTGGCAACTCATCAGATCCCATCACTGCCTGAAAAAACCGGTGCCTTCTTTCTTCATCTTCCTCCCACCAAGCACGCAGAGTAGAACAGTCATGGCATGATGGAGCACAAACCTAAGTTTAAGTAACAAACTTTATTTGGCCAGTCTTTGAGAAACAAGGACAAATATGCATTAAAACCACATAATTACTTGACGACAAAAGCACTCTTAAAAATCATTTACAAGATATACGAAGAAAAAGGAAGGCATATTCAAAGGCGCCTTGACAATTTTTGTCCAATATATCCTGAAGTGTAAACATTAGAAGCAGCACAACAGTTGGTTCATGCGTTTTTTTTTCATGTTCAGCAATATTAGAGTTTGCATTATAGTTTCCACTTTCCACTTTTAGCAAATTTCTGGTAAGTCAGTATGTTTTCACTTAAAAGGTAAAATCATAGATAACAGGAGTAACAATAAAGCATTTTTGGTCACGCCTCCAGGCGCTTTTTCTTACAGCCAGAGGAACACTCAAACAAATGTTACAGTAAATTGATGGATGATCATATCAAAAAACGCTCAGCATTCAATTTGAGAACTGAAGAGTAGCATCCTACAATAGTTCAGCCTTTTTATGGTTTCGTCGTGGTTTGACAAAACTCGTCTATTAGGTTAGTATGTTTTGATTCTCACGGGAATAGGTTTGTACAGTAGATTATCATAGAAGTAGCTCTAACTAAGACCATTTTCCATTTCAAATAAGTTGGGTTGTAGTAGCAGAAATCATGGAGAATTTTACCGTCATGTAGTTGTATTGAGAAGGAATACCAAATTCTAGATCAGGTTCACTAGGCATGCGTTGAATGCGTAGGCCTACTAAGCCTAATTCTTGCATCACCTGCACCAAAGTTGTCATAACTCAAATCATACATTGAGATGCAAGAAGTGACATAACATATACGATTCCCAAGAATGTTGGTTCTGAGTAGCATACAGGATGAACACAGGAGGGAATGAGGCCTAGGTCTTCCCCACAAGCGAGCATATCTGATGAGTTCAAAAGAACAGGCAGAGTCTTAAAGGCATTGTCACGCCAAAGACCTTCTTGTCGATGGAAGTAGTAATCATAGTATAATCTTTTAAGGACATTTTGACTGCAGCAGCAAACAGATCATAAGAAACCAGAAAAATCATCATAACTTCCTTAAAATACAGGCTAAGCACCTATTATTCTTCACATGCAGAGGAATGCATAGACATCTAAAAGGATGAAATATAAGCACTGGTGTTTACTTGGAAAATGTTACTGCAGTTTATCAAATCAGACATCAGATAGTCTGTACTAGAAAAACGCATGATGTACCTGTGCTGATCCAAATCCTTAAAGCTTGTCGTGTCTTCAACATTGAAGCGAGGGTAAAATTTTCTCGGATCTTCTGGATCCTTAATAAGTGCTACATTCTGTGACAAAGATGGGAGCATCAATATAACAGTCAAGCATGAGTAGTATAATAAGCATCAATGCAGAAAAAGCATAATTTATTTTATTTTATTGAAATTAATAGCATAAACTTTTAAATAGGAGAAGAATAGAAGATGTTACTTCTGGAAATCAAAGCAATGTACCTGCAGTAGATCAAAGAGTTTTCGTCGTAGCTTCTCTTCACTTTCTACAAACATGGATGTTTCCAAGAATGACTTAAGCGCAGATGCAATTTTCTTCTCGGTATTGCATTCCTCTTTGAACTACATTGGAAAAAGTAGAGTTTATTCACTTGGAAATAAGCACATTCAAACCTTGATGAAAGAATACTCCAGCCCTGTAGCTGAGAGCCATTAGACTATGGCATAAGGATAAAGGTAAATGATGCAACAAAGAGAAGTGCATAAATAAGCCCTTTGCAAAGAAAATATTTTATTTGCTTTCGACTGGGTAGTTGGACTCCTTTA
>JAPFFP010000046.1:2402469-2412547 GCA_026153255.1 Solanum medicagineum
TGTACTAGTTGTGTCCGAAACAGTGTTGATAAGGTATCAAGAGGTATTTCCAGATATATTACTCAAAAGAACCGGCATAATAATCCTAATCGATTTGAATTGAAAAAATTCTGTCCACATTGTTACAAACATACGATTCATGGGGAGATAAAGAAATAGAGAGAACCAAGTACCCGTGTCTTACCCTTTCAAGGAAGGGGAAAAAATGACATTATATATAACATAATTATATATATAACATATTTAAATAGAAAATAAACAAATCCTATTGTTTAAAAATGAATAATCAGGTTTCCTTTAAGCATTAATTTTTGGAACTCCTATATCCCTTTTTTAAAAAACGAAAAAAGTGTTCAACCAAACATGCAAGGTTTTTAACTGTACTATGCTTACAAACGAAATTTACATGGAGAGGATCTCAAGATTATTATTATTATTATTTTCTATCAGTTCTTTTCCTCCAGCCAGCCATGTCACTAACTTAAAGGTTTGAATCCCAAATGTAATAAAATTAAATACTTAAGGACCTGGTTTTCAGAAAAGAACTCCTGGAATAATTTTGAAGTTAGTATGGTGTCCTTCTCACGAGCAAAAATTTTCTTGGCAATAGAGAGTTTTGTAACCATGCAAGCTTCATAATCTACATCCTGCAATAATCATAGGCCAGGCAAAGACATAGGAAAATGATCAGATTTATGAACACATATGTCCTTCATGATGGAACAGTTTGACCTAAGAGGATGTTCTACAAATTTACACATGAGAGGCTGTACAGAAAGGAATGGAATGCTGTAGTCATGGTGGTGGATTGGTAGTTGCAATGTAACGCAGTAAGATCAATATTAGTATGACAGCAGTCACGGTCCAGGAGGTTCAAGCGTCAATTCTGCTGTATGAAAAAACTTCATAGCTGGGGTAATCTGACAGGAATTGGTTGCAACAAGGAGATGCAGAAGCAGTAATCAAAATGAACGTGCTTTCCTGGAATGCCTTTGTGTCCAACAAATTGTGAAAGCAGATTCAAAATCAAAGAATGTTGTGAATACCTTTTTATCCAACTGAACTCTTGCCTCCCTGATCTCTTGCTGTGCACAAATAGAGAAATAGACACACAAGTTCAAGATATAAAAATGGAATTTTCACTGTTCAGCTAATCAAACAAAAAAAGGCGCTTTATACAATATAATAAAGACTAAAATGAACACCTTTATATCCTCTGGAATGTTCTCTGAGATTGCCTCTACCCGTAGATATAATGGGTGCAATGCAAATACTGAGAGGGAACTGCATTGCATCAAGCATGAAATGGACAACTAATATCAAATTAGTATCTCTTGTATAACAGAGCTTGAAATAATAACAGAAAATTCATTAGCTCACCTAATAGACAAAGTTAAAGGATAAAGCAAAGACGAAATCTGATAGTTATTAATGCTTCACTGCTAAATTGGCCAATTATATGAACTAGGTACAGCAAATATTTCATGCACTCTATTTTCTTTGAACAGAAGAAATCATTCTATTAAGATTATCTTATTGTTTATGCAATTACAAACCCCATCAGAAAGCTTTCAGATAGAACTCAAGAAATGCATGTGCTCCTTTTAAAAAAAAATTTCCTTCTGTTCAACCTAACAAAGGAGCATTTCTTCATCCAAATAGGAGACCTAAATCTTAATTGCCAAATGTAGAGTCAAATATGAATCTCTGCAGAATTATTCCTTTTTTAGTCAGCTTAGGTTTTAGATAGAGGTAACGTAGTATGTTGCTATAGGGAACAGGTGTATGGTTATACAGACCACTCAATTTGTATATTCCAGGTTTGCCATTGCTGACCATACACTTAAGACTTAGAACTTGCACTGTATCTCTGTAGCTGAAAGTGGGCATTTTTACTGATTATAAAGCAGAGTTTAAAAGCACTAAAGCTGGTTAAAAAAAAAATTTTTTTTCATCAATCCTCAAATTATGTTGTTGAAAAATTATCAAAAGATGGAATCAATCTGATCTACGAGATTATTCAAAGCTCAAATCTAAAGCCTTAACAACGAAAATTACCTATATGGATATGAATCCCACCACATACAGTTGACTGATGTATCATTGATGGGCAAAAGCTGAACCAAATGAAAGCCAGATTCAACAGCCCAATCTACAAGTAACTTCAGGTCAAGAAACTCCCCAACTCCAAGATCAGCCTCTGATCGTACAGAAAACATGGGTATTGAGACACCCGCTCCCCTCCAAGGCATTTCCTGATAATAACACAGATTGGCTTTCCTTTAGCTTATACTCCCGTATCAGTTGACAAACATTGCAAGCTGCTGATTATATCTTATACATGACTTACCCGCATTAAGCCATCTGAAAGCACTACAAATCTAGATTCACCTGTTGTGACATCAATGGAAAGCTCGCGACTGGCACCACATTCAACTGATGTTCCAGCCTTACTATGTTTGCAGTACTTGTATGTTTAAAGCATTAAGGAAGAAAGAGTGTACGTGAAAGAAATTACTATCAAGTTTATGATAAAATGGAACTGCATTTAGCCTATCATTAAGGCAGACAAAGGGATATTTTAAAGGGAAGTCATCTTTTCCCATAATGCAGTCAGCCTGCCAAATCGAATCGCCAGCATATGCGAGCTTAAGGCCATCCTGAATCTTCCATTGCCCAAGATTTAAGGAGCTACCAAGAACATAGATCTACAGGATAACATGTATGTCAGGTCTGACATCAAGATGGGTTCTGAGAATATTGATGGCCACATAAAACATATGCACTTAAAAAAGCAAAGGTGGTTCTGGAAGGAGATCTTACAGATGATCCTTCCTCTAAATAGGGGCAGCAGATTCTGAATTGCAGAATTACTGAACCTATTTCAGCAGTAACATTAGAAAGCACATTCCAATTAAGATTGTTTCACAGATAAGAGCATCCAACAAAGAAAATTACCATCCTGGTCCAGCTTATTCTGAGTGATCCCCAGGGGCCTTTCAACACCCAAACTCCAACTTGTCCGAAAGATAACATCCTTAAATGCACTTCTAAAAGGGATATTGTCAGAACCAGTCTGCAACAGAAGAAAAAATTTAACTTGCTAACCAAAGTCAAGACAAAAGGAAATTGTTGAAACGGCTAGTTGATTACAGAGAAAAAATTAAATACATAAGAAGCATGTTTGAGGTCATTTTGCAGAATATATTGAATATCATATCAGTTAACAACAACATACTCAATGTAATCCCACAAAAGGGGTTTGGAAAGGGTAGTGATACACAGCTTTACCCTTACGTTGTGAAGGTAGAGAGGTTGTTTCCTAAATACCCTCGGCTCAAGTAAAGCACATCAACATCAGCATTCCTCATTGATGTCGGCATCGACCAATACGAGCATCAACAATAAAAAGATTAAGATAGAAAAGAAAATTTGTAGAATGGAGTATTGATGACTTATAGCTTCTTCTTACACCCATTTTTGTGACTAAAGCAAGTTTATTTAAATTATCTCTACGTATATCAAGAGACAAACAGTTTGCTAATCTACCCCAAAGATTGTGTGAAAATCCTTTGGCATTTAAAGCAAATGACCATCTTGTCATCAATGATGATGAGATCTTTCTACCAGACCTGGGGGTTCGAGAGAGAGAAAAGATGGTATAATTGCGTTAAGGCAAGATGCATTTGACTTGTATGCAAGAAGTTCTGGAATTTTTGGGAGCCAATAATAACGAAATCGAAAACATAAACCATCAAATAAATACACAGATTGGAAGCAGAATACAAATAAAACAAAGTGATCAGCATCATACGAGTGACGCCAAATTCCTGAACCATGTTGAACTTACCAAACCAAGGCTTGTACGGTCATATAGTGCTCTTATAACAAACAATTGACTCCGATATTTACTCATCTCAGACAATGGAGAATCAGAAATCTCAGTCTATCGAGATTCAACAAAGAGGAGGTCATTTTCGACGAACTCAACCCAACGATAATTATGTAATAAGCTTAGACATACTCGTGATGTATGTTATTCTCTGCATGATCGACCACCCTAGACTGCTCATGTTTCTCAGCCTGAAACTGCAGATAATCAGGTATTTCTTACTTTGGAGGAAAATATAATGAGTTCCTTCCACATCAGGAAAGTACGAAGACATCTCTACAAGTAGCCTAGGTTGCGAAGACTGATATTTTTGTTGTTGGTAATGCTTTTGCTTGTGTTACACAATCTAATACTCTTAGGTCGTGGGTGGTGAACTCAGGCATATATGACCATATTTATTATAATAAATCACTTTTGTCAAATATTGTTTATTTAGAGTCTCTTTTTTACTTTAGCCAATGAGTTCCAAACAGAAGCAAAAGGAGTTCGACAAGCTAATCCCATATACTTTGTCACTCTAAATTTTGTTGTTATGTCCCTATTTGTCCCTTTGGTCTTGCATTTGTTAGTCGTTTAACTCATTCCTTCAATTTTGCTAGACAATTGTGAATCACAAGGCTTTTACTACCTTAACTCTCCCAATTCCTCCACCGTATAACCTGTTATAGATCCTCCAAATGAATCACAAACCCTTGTATACAGGGTTTTATGCCCTGACTTAGAATAAAATCTAATGTCAATTGGGATTTTAAAAGAAGTGAACCAAAGCTGAAGCTTTAGAAGAAGAATGTGTAACATCACAACCATGATGAAGTATCTTTTTACCAAACCCACACCAGCCTCGCAGCTTGTGGCACTTTGAATATCAGACACCCATCTTTACCACTCTCAAATTAATGTGATCAATATGAATGGTTAATAAAGTCCCGCATTTCGCTTCAGCTGTTTAAAAGAATATGCTACCTCTACTAGAGGAGGAGAAAAGTATGTAATGGCTACTCCGTTACAAGATTCTGAGGTCTCAAGGATGAGAGAAAAAGAGGGGAATCAATATCATAAAATCTTCTTTTGTTTTTTCCTAGAGAAAAGTCGGCACCTAAGAACACCCAAAAGATGCAATATTTTCTAGTATATAGAAGAAATGAAATTACTGAGAACACTTGCAAGACCTGCAGCTATTTCAGACCAACTTCCACTTGTCCCCTCTTCGCTGAGGTGTAACAGTACATATCCAATCGATAGTTCATTCTTTTATTTATCATGTACAGTCAGTTCCCATATTCTATATATCATAGAAAATATTTTAAAAAAAAAAAAACTAGTATCTTCTTCTTTTCTTGTAATAAGGTTTAAAAAAACTAGTATCTTAAGGAATTAATGTGGAGTCATTTGGATAAATAATTTAGGAAGTCATAGGGGTTTTATTAATACTCTCCTTTAAATTTTGCAAGTATAATACTTTTACAGAGGTATATGTGTGAGCAATATATGTCATCTCCCACATATTGTTAAATGTGACCTAGACCAAGATTCAAATTGACTAGATTGGTAGGATACAACATAGAAATTGAAATTTCTATGCAGAAAAAGATTTCAGGAGCCATTAAAAGGAAGAATACCAAATGAAAAGATGTTGAATCTCTATTCTCTGTCTGCCAGTAATTAGAACTACTGGTTCAGCTGAATAAACGATAGACATTTATCAAAGAGAAGAAGTTAAGATAATCTGAAAACAACCCAGAATAATATTTCAGCAATTTTTCAAATGCAACTTCTCCAGAATGATAAGGAGAAGACAACAAGGCGGAAAATGCTTCAGACTGCATGAATTTTTTCATTTTTTTAGTTTCAGGAATCACAACTCAAAGAGCATTAAACTTAAACGACCACTGGATATGTGTAAATAGATGTTTTTTGAGATTTTAAAGCGAAATAGCCAAATGAATCAAGAATGAGAATTGAGAAAAAAACTACAAGAAGATTAGAGTGAACATGTGGATAATGAGAAATAGACAAAAGAATTCAGAACAATTCCTTCATCTTTTAATTCATCATTTAGTTCATACTAAATGCCTTTGACAACAACATAAAAAGGGGAGAGTTTTCTGCTGTAAGTAAGAAATTTCGGAGCAATTTGTATACCTTCCTTTCTCATAATTAAGTATATCCAAGGTACACGCATCCTAGGTGGTGTAGTATTCACAAAACAGTATGAGAAAGAGAAGCAATAGCATTAGCACCTGCCAGAGATCACGAAGTTCTAGTGACTGCCCATCCTGAAGCCCACTAGGAAGCAACAGTTTCCTTTTCTTTCCAACCTCCCATCGCAGGATATTTCTCCTATCATCCACCACATAGTAACTGTACTCACTTTGGAATCCAGGAAGAACTGGAATGCTTCCAGACCATATCAGCTCTTCCCCTTGGTGAGCAGGCTTCAGCAGTAGACCCTTTTTCACATTCCATGAACCAAGTAACCGATCTGAACCGCATATCAGAAGGTTCTCACCCCACCGTGTATAATATGGTATTCTGAAGCTCACCTTCCTTGACTTCAAAGGCTTGTCCCCAGAAAACAACCCCGAATTCACCATCTTAAATAGAATCAAAACAAGTGGAACTCCTCAAAATCTAGCAAAAACAACTAATCAGCGTGCGAAATTTCTACAAATAATTCAAGAACAATGTCAACAGCTTTCAGAGTATCCAATGTAGAGATTCAATATGCATAAACCATATAGCATTCAAATGCATGAACCACCGAACACGTACTTTCAGACTCCCTCAATGAACTTCCACGAATTAAATCTTAGGCTAATCAAAATTTAACATTTATAATATGAACTGGAACAACTAAGACACATCACAAATAATCCTTTAAAATAAAGAACATGGCTATTAAGAAATGCAATATGCAAGGTTATATTCAATTTACATACTTATATAAAGTACAGGAGCGGCTCATCACTAAAAGGGCTTCAAATTGACAAATCCTCCAAAAGAATCAACCCACAAAATTCGAAGCTCAAATACAAAAACATATAGTTACCTCCGAAGATGCATTCAACCAAGAGGCAAGATTAAACAAAGAACCAAAAGCACTGAGCAGAAGAATGAAGATGAAGGAGATCCTGATCCATACATAAAAAGAGACCACCAGATAATGGAAATTGTGAGACCGATAGCACACTTGAGACTCACGCTTTATATGTGTAACTTTATATATATATATATTGTATATCTTTCCAAAAATTTTATATGTTTCTAAATCTAAATTTTTTATATAGATCACAAATGTCTTATTTCTAAATTTTTTATATATTTAAAAATGGATAAAAAGATCAGATATAATTTAATAACTTTTTATGATTTTTTTTGGAGTAAGTCGACATATTTACTTGAGCAATTTGAGTGTGTATCTCTATTTTTTTGAGTTGATTTTTTGTCTTATCTTTTCCGTCTTTTTAATATATTTAAAAATTATAAAAATAATTTAATTTACACGACATGTAAAATCAATTGGTTGAAATCTTAAAATTTTATTGAAGACAAATAAAATGTGATAGATAAAGTAACATATTTTTGGAAATGACATAAAAAATACGATAAACCATAATAATTAATTCTAAAAGACATGTAAAAGAAATTAGTTGAGTCTTAGAATCTCATTGATATCACTTAAAATGGGATAGAGAAAGCAATATGTATTTGGAAAAACAACACAAAAAAATATTATAAATCTCAATAATTAACATCTTAAAATATTTAAAAAACATATAAAAAGCTCGATTGACTTTTGAAATGTTGTTCGTATGCATAAATTAAGATAGAAAGAGTGACATATATTATTCAAATAATATAAAAAAAATTTATAAATCACAATAATTAATAATTTTAAATATTTAAAAAATATACAAAAAGTTTGATTGATTCTCGAAATCTTATTAGGACCACATAAATTAAGACGGAGGGAGTAATATGTATTATTTAAAAACTACTTTTAAAATATTAGAAATTAAATAAAGAACAACTAAAATATCAAAAAATTGTATTAAAATTATTGACTTTTCATATTTTATTTGAATAATAAATTGCGAAAGAAAATAACATATGTTGAGCTCATGCAATACACGGTCTTTGTCACTAATAAAAAATATGTATTTATTGTCGCTATTAATTGAAAAAATACTCATCTGGCCCATTTTTAGTTGTCATGTTGCTTTTCGGAAGTCCATAAAAACATCTTAAAATATTAGTCAAAATTTATACAGTTTGAAAAAATGAAAACTATGACAATTAAAATGGAGACAGAGGGAGTAATAGTTTATTGGTTATCTCTTATAAATACTTTCTATTTCTTAATTTGTCTAATCAATTCAATTTGAATCAACCGTATTTAAATATTAACTTTGTTAAATTATCTTCAATTCTTTGAGATTTTTTATAAAACATTTCTAGTTCAAACTAATTACATTAACAAATAATTAAATTTTGAAAAACGTTATCTAAACTATGAATGTCTTCTCAAGGTAACAACCACTATAATATTGATTTTTTATAATTAAAAGTACTATAATTGGCATATTTAATCAAGTAAAGTATTAAATTTTTAAATACTTCTAGGGATGTTTTGTTAGTTGTTATAACAGTTGACTCTATTGAAATTTTTTTTTTGAAATAAATAATCAATAAAAGAGATTGAAATATTTATGTTACGTAACTTAAATTAATTTATATATGTTATTCCTGTCTTACAAAATATTACAAAAAATATTATACTGTAAATTAAAAAATTAATAAATACAATATATGAATAATTAAATAAATAAAATACTTTTCTTAAATTTTGGCTTTAGGCCACGTATTTTATTGAGCAATCCTTGATTAAAGTACTCAACTATTAAATGTATTTTTTCATAATATCAACTATACCATAAATTTAACTAATCAAAACCAATTCAGGAAGATTTGGGCGAAGTTTATCAAATTTTGAATTTTGAACTGATTAAAGTTAATCCGTATATAATGTAGTGTAGACTCGCCTTACAAAGAAGCCTATTTAATTATTAGAGAATAATTATACAAATTTATAACCCCGATAATAACTAAATCAGTGGAAATTAACTTGGACACATTTCAATTGTTACATTTAGTCGAATAAAAAATCCATTAGTATAAAGGTTTATCAAAAAAAAGAGAAAGTGGGGCTCTCGAAAAAAAATACAAAAGAGACTCCAAATAAATATCAAAAGAGCTTTTAGTGGGTTGTGAAGTGACTTCAAGCCCATGAGAAGAGTTAATGTGAGCAAAGCAAATTATTGAGTGGCTAACATTTTTAAACAACTAATCATCAAGGATCATGTCTTTTTTCTTGTTCCTCTTTCTATTTTTTCTTTTTTTTTTAAACATTGTGCACAGATTTTGGATGATTGGATACACAACTTCGACAAAAAAAATTAATATTGTAGTACCCAAGATATTTTCTTTTGGAAAACCATACAAAATAGATCTAGGCTTTGTTTGAAAAGCCATCTAGCAATTAAAATTGGTATAATTACTAGACTAGTAATTATTAAAGAGTTTTAGAATGGAATAATTCTTCTCATTTATTGTTCAAAGAATACGGTGATATAAATAATGAAGAGTACTAGCTAACTATGGTAACTAGGTAATCAGATCTCGACAAATCAGCTAGGCTACCATATATACAATATTGCATATCTGAAGATTCTGTAACAATAAGGTTGATCCATCCTTTTGATTTAGAATCTTATTAGATATAATTATCCTTAACACATATCTATAAAGATTTTGTAACAATAAGGTTGATCTATCCTTTTTATTTGGAAACTGATTGAATAGGATTATCCTTAACACTCCCCTCCCTTGCAAGATTGAGGATCCATTTAGGAGACCAATCTTGGACCTGTTGAGTTGAAACTGATTCTGGATAAGGGCTTTGTAAGAAGGTAAGCTGTAAGACCCTGCCTATGAGGAGTATGAAAGGGTGCAAAAAAATAAGGTTTGAAAAATTTGAACTGACAACTTTTATGAGGGATTCTATGGCTTGTAAGATGAAGTACGACCCGTATGTGGGTTCGGAGAACCTGGGCAGACTTGATGAAAATTGAAAGCTTTCACGCGTTCAATCTATGACTTATTAGACAACTTGTCAAATGACTTACC
>JAPFFP010000046.1:2412647-2426526 GCA_026153255.1 Solanum medicagineum
AGGATGGTGGCTAACGCTAAATCACAGGGGGAAAATGCCGTGCGTGGGGGGTGGGGGGGGGGGGAGGGGAGGGGGGGGCGGGGGGGGGCGGGTTTGCTTATGTGAGGCTTTGAGTCTATGTTACGAACTATAGTCTACACCATCACTGATTGCTCTTTCTGTCAAAACAAAATATGGTGAAAGGCATGTAAATGTTAGCCTTTATTAACAATATAACTATTCTAATCATTTGGAAATTAGTTGCAAAATGAAGATCTACGTTGGGAGGTAGGGAATAGGGATGCTCCTCATCATAAAAAACTCTTGAGATCCCACTTCTCAATCCTTGCTCTGCCTTTAATCTGAAATGAATACAATATGTCTTAGAGACTATCAGGATTAATATTTTCAACTTCTCATCCTATTTAATAAGGTGCTATCTATCTGAAAGGAAATTTGAGAAAAGAGTAGCATTACCATCAAAAAGAAAGAAACAATAAACTAAAGTTTAAGAAGATTAACCTTTCAATTATTTAGCAGTAAAAACTAAAATAGAAATTCATCTCAAGATTAATATTCTAGGAAAAAGGTAAGGTCAAAAAAATTTTCTTTACATGACAAATATAATTGTGCAATAGGAGTTCTGATGTCCAGTTAAGTGTTCTTCTATCATGCTTTCACATTATATTTTAATGTGGAAAATCCAATTTGGTATATAACTAGGTACCCAAGTATAAGCCACAAAAAAATATCACATAAAGGTAAGGCCTCCGACTACTTGATTGACAGAATTTGCCACCATTCTCAATTTAGGAAAGAAGAAAGACATTGGAATTTATGCCATAATACTCAACTTACAAATTTTTAATTGGTATATTTATTTTATTGTTACTGTATGACGGAAATAACTAACCAACAACTATCTTTTATCTAACTTCAAATTAAATGAATGTTACATATGTTATAACATACCACCTATATCCTTCCCACTGAATAGATAAATACAATGTTGTAGACGTAGTGAAAAACATTACCTATGTTCTTATTGGTACTTTGACTTACCACTTGCTGAAGGTATTTAATTGATTTTTAGGAAAGAAGACAGGCATTGCAGAACATGAGATATTTAGGAGTTTATTCATGGACATAATACAAAAGAGGGTATCACAAGTTCCGATTTAGAGAAGGGTACGCAGCCAATCATACTTGGATTGTTTGTACAATTTCCTCATTGTAAAGTGAGGCCAAAGGTCTAGTCTTGTATTTGGGTAACTTACATTAATCATAACTCCATTTTGACATCAAGAGACCGATAACCATTGGGATTATTGATCTTAGGCGTATTTATACGCCCAATTAGCCAATTTTACCCATGTTCATAGCCTAGTTAGTGGACAAATTGATAGAGTCAAGGCGCTTTTTAGTGTAATTTTGTTATTTCACGCTAATCCTTGACCGAGAGCATTTTTTGGTTGTGTTTTTCAAGATTTTAAATAAATATGCATGTCCAGGTTAATAGCTGGAAAACGAGGAAGGATACAACCGAAATAAGGATGCAGTAAAAGTCAACCAGTACCAAAAAAAGGGGAAAGTCCGCATTGCAGACTAGTGTTGAAGCAGTTGAGATTCGAAAAGAAGAAGAAAAAGGCTACATTGTAGACTTGGCGTAGGACAGTTCAAAATTTGCCGGATGAGCTGAAAATGCAAAATACACAGTGTGGAAGCAAGTTCGCGTCCCGGACTTTGAAATTGCAAAGTAAAAATCGAGAAACTACATATTTTAGGTTTAAACACTATTTTTAGTCATTATTTTATTATCTAATTTTTGCTAGGACAGAGAGAAGAGACGAAGAACTTCAACCTAGGGTTATTTCTTTCATCTTTTCTTCTTTAAATCCATTCTTTGCAAAAAGTGAGACTTATAAGGGAGAGGTTGAAGACGACACAAAGTTGCCAAAAATCCTACTCTGATATTAGGAAGAGAGATTTTGAGTTTGATGTGAATGATTAGATCTACTCGAAGGTTTCACCCATGAAGGGTGTGATCTAGTTCTGTAAGAAGGGAAAACTGAGCCTTAGATATGTAGGGCCTTATAGGATCCTTCAGTAGGTAGGTAAGGTGGCTTATGAATTGAAGTTTCCATTGGAAATGAGTATGGTTCATCTAATGTTTCATGTATCAATGTTACAGAAGTTTATGGGTGATCCAAGTTCCATCGTTCCCTTGGAAGATGTGAGTGTTGAGCAAAACATGATCTATGAAGAGGTTTTGATTGAGATCTTGGACCAACAAGTAAAGAGGTTGAGGAACAAAGAAGTTGCATCTGTCAAAGTTCTTTGGAAGAATCAACAAGTCGACAGTGCCCATGGGAAGCGAAAGCGAATATGGTGAAACAATACCCTCATCCCTTTCACTCTACTCAAGCCTAAGGTATTAAGCTATTCTTTCCCCAAAACCTCAATTTTCCTTGGATTTCAGTCATTTGTGACATTATGCATGCATACACACTTGTGAGACTGCATTTGAATGATATTTAATGCATGTAAATTTTTCATGAAAATGATGTTTAAGTTGAATTATTACATTCATGATGGATTTTAGTTGTTTCTTTACTCCACTCAAGCTTGTTTTTGTCTCATTCAAGAACGAATGTTCTCAAGAGGGAGATATTTTAACGCTCGACATGCTAAAAGGTCGAAATACGAAAAGAACGTGCCAATTGAGTTCTGGTGCAATGGTGCACGAGCTCATCTATAGCTCGTGGTTGGATTTAGGGTCGACAAGGGGGAAAAGACTTGGCGAAAGTTTGAAGTTGGGAATTGATGTATGAAAGGTTACCTATGCCTCATGGAAAGGACTACAGGGCATAGAAAAAGGCTCATAAATTAAAGGATCAAGTTTGGGTTTTTGAAGTTAGGGGAGGTGTAACCAGACAAAAGAATATATAGACCGTGGTTTGATTAACGAGTTGTAGTTTGGTTTCATTGTTTGGGTTTTGGGATGTAAAAATATTCTAAGTGTTGGGTGGACTTACGAGAGGTGTTTACAATCCGTATATGGAACTATGGGCCATAGAAGGGTGTTCGTAGAATGAGATTTAGAGATCCAATTTTTGAACTTTGGGGTGTAACAAGGATGAAACTCCAATCCACTAGCTGTAGAATGATTTATGACTCATAGACCAGGGTCATAGTCTTCCCCCAATAATTAGTTTAAATAAACAACAACTTTAACTTTTCCCTGCACCCTAAGTAATAAACTATGTCATTTAGGGCCTAAATCTACCCATATCAGTCCCAAACCCTACCATTACACCCTCATTCTGTTTCAACTCAAAATTCACTCAAAATCTCCCAAGAATCTCAACTCTCAAGACTTTCATTGAAGGCAAGGGATTAGGGTTTCAAGCTTGGACCTCCATGTTGGAAATTCTTAGAAGCTTTTGCACGCTAGGTATGTGAGTTTCATTCATGGGTTCATTCTACCTATAAAATTCAAGTATTTTCACTTATCTACTTAGTTTCAAGTTGTGAAAATTTCACGAGTTTTATGATATCTCTTCAAATGCTTCTATTATGATGCATTTACTGCCAAATAAGGTATTTTGCTATGAATTTATGCTATATTATCAGATGTTGATGATTCACAAGATGTTTCATGACTTGCTACCTAGGTTTTGAAAGTTCATGGTGGGTTATTTTATGAATAGTTCAAATTGATGAATTTCATGACATCTATTGTATAAACCTCATACATTACACGATTGAAAGTCCATATGCATTAAACCCACCTAGTTTCACACTATGCTCAATGACCTATGGTTTGAATGATAAGGGTTTTAACTATATGTTTATGAAAGTTATGAAAGATATTATGGAAGCCCTTTTTATGGATATATGAATGGTGGTAAAAGGATAATTCTCACCAATGATGGATCTTTGTTGTGAAAGGACAATTCTTACTTGAATGTCATAAATGTTTTAATGAGCCACTCCTATTATAATGAAGTTATGTCTCAAAGCTTATGAATGTCATATGCATATGATTATGTATATTATTATTTCGTGGGACTTGACTTAGCACCAAATGGGGTATGAGGTCGGGTTTAGTTAGTGAACTTTAGTAGCAATCTCATGCCTCATTAACTATCTGCCACCATAGGGGCCCTTGTAGGCTAGGCTAGTGGATCCACAAAAGCCCTAATGATAATATATGCACAAGTCAATGGAGTTTTACCTGACAAATAGTCTCCCTATCCAGCATAGGAGGTTATGTTGGATTCCATATTATAGCTTGCATGTCTAATATGTCGGTTATAGTCTCCTCCCACATATGTATATATGATTATTTCAGATATTGATGTTACTTCAATCATAATGTAAATGCATTGATCATTCATCATTTCTTGTGCCCTATTTCATTGTATGTTATGCATATTAACTATTATGGTATCTATTCTTCAAATGCATTGCATCCTACATACTTAGTACATTCAAAATACTAATGTATATTTTTGTCTACATGATCTCACCATGTAGGAATCGGTGATCTTCCTCCTCCTACACGTGACTAGCCGCCGGATTGATTGAAGACTAAGCATGGTGAATCCTCTAGTCCAAGGACAATATTTCTTTCAAGCTTGAGTTGTAATGAGACATTTAGACTTCTTTTGTTGTATTTTCCTTGCTACTTTTGTTGAGAGTGAACTAGGGACATGTCTTGGCCCCCACCAAGTCTAATATTAGAGGTATTGTTGGACATGTATGAGTTGATTGTGATTTAGTATTTGTTGTTCTGTTAAATCCCTTAGTCTCATTTTTCCTTAGTTCCGCTCTTAATCATATTCATCATGTATGAAATGCTTGATAAATACTACGAGGCTTGGTGATGTATCTTTGGGTCCCTCATTCGTAATTTCACGACTAGACCCTGAGTTCAAATTGTGACATGATTATAGGTCGGTCAAAATGGGGTGTCAACATTGTCTTCTTACTTTGCTATCCTATGTTGAGATTTTAAACCTTAATCATGGTTACTTCCGATTTCTTGTTGTTTTACTTGCCTTATGTATGTTGGGTGAGTTAATTAAGGGTAATAAAATAGTCTTGAAAGTTAAAAAAAGTGATAAGAGTTTTAATTATTGGGGATAGGTGACAACTTTTTGGTTAATAATTAATGAGTTTTGACTACTTTTTCAAGAAGCCCTCAAGTTTTTCTTTACACTTTGACCAAATTCTATTAACCCTAATATATTAAAATTAAAAAAAAAAAGGAAAAGAAGAAAGAAGAAGAGATTAGCACCTCTGGCCTTTTTTTTTTTTTTTAAATTGAGAAAAAATCTGAAATTTGGTTGATTTGATATTAAATTTCTTTGTTTTATCACTGACATTGCTTGTAAGGTGATTTTCGACCATTTTGGTTGTTAATACCATTGTTTTGTGTGTACTACTCATCTGAGTTTTATCTACTATTCCAGTAGAATTCGATTTAACAATTGTTGAATATGTTTCAACAATTGTTAAATGAGTTACTGAATGTGTTTCAACAATTGTTAAATGTGTTTCAGCAATTGTTAAATGAGTCACTAAATGTATTTCAACTTTCAATAATGTTGAACGATATTCAACAACTATTGTAGGTGCTCTAGCTGCTGCTGTTTTGACAATTGTTTAATGTGTTTTTACAATTGATAAATGAGTTACTAAATGTGTTTCAACAATTGTTGAATGATATTCACCAATTGTTGTAGGTGCACTGCAGGCAGAATAAAAATAATTATGATCAGTTTCTTTTTAAATCATGATAATTTAAAATTATGAAGTACTCAATTAATGTTGATTACACGGTTCATTAATCGATTTATTATCTATTATGAACAAATTACTATGTGACTGTACAAAATTGCCACTAATATTTTAAAATTACTTTATTTATCATTTAATAAGGTTTTGATCATAATTAACATTCAGATTACTCAATTAATGTTGATTACATGGTTAGTTGATCGATTTATTGTGTGTTACGGACAAATTACTACGTAAATGTACAAAATCACCACCAAAATAATTTTTAAGTGCCATAATATTCTAAAATTACTTTATTTATCATTTAATATATCTTAGATTATAACTAAAAATTAGATTACTCAATTAATGTTGATTACACGATTAATTGATCGATTTATTGTGTGTTACTAACAAATTACTACGTAACTGTACAAAATTGCCACAAAAATAAAATTTTAAATGTAATAATATTTTAAAATTACTTTATTTATCATTTAATATGATTTAAATGATAATTAGAATTCAAATTATTCAATTAATGTTGATTACGCGGTTAATTGATTAATTCAACTTCAACAATTATTATCTAAATCATATTAAAAGATAAATAAAGTAATGTTTATGTATTATGGAATTTAGAGTTGATTTTAGTTTCGATTTGTACAATTACATAGTAATTTGTTCACAACAGACAATAAATCAATTAATTAATCGCGTAATCAACATTAATTGAGTACTTCATAATTTTTAATTATTATTAAATCATATTAAATTGTAAATAAAGTAATTTTAAAATATTAGGACACTTAAAATTTATTTTGGTGGCTATTTTGTACAGTTATATAGTAATTTGTTCGTAACAGACAATAAACCGATCAATTAACTGTGTAATCAACATTAATTGAGTAATTTAATTTCTAATTATTATCTAAATCATATTAAATTGTAAATAGAGTAATTTTAAAATATTATGGCACTTAAAATTTATTTTGGTGGTGATTTTATACAGTTACGTAGTAATTTGTTTGCAACAAACAATAAATCGATCAATTAACCGCGAGTACTTCATAATTTTGAATTATTATGATTTAAAAGGAAACTGGTCATAATTTTATTTTGATTCTGCTTGCAGTGCACCTACAACAATTGTCGAATATCATTTAATAATTGTTGAAACACATTCAGTAACACATTTATCAATTGTTAATACACATTTAACAATTGTTAAAATAGCAATAACTAGAGCACCTACAAATAGTTGTTGAATATCGTTCAACAATTGTTGAAAGTTAAAACACATTCAGTGATTTAACAATTGTTGAAACACATTCAATAAATTCATTTAAAAATTGTTAAAACATATTCAACAATTGTTGAATCGAATTCTAATGGAATAGTAGATAAAACTCAGATGAGCAGTACACACAAAACAACGGTATTAACAACCAAAATGGTCGAAAATCACCTTACAAACAATGCCCGGTGATAAAACAATAAAATTTAACATCAAATCGAATAAATTTCAGATTTTTTCTCAATTCCAAAAAAAATTCGAAAAAAAAACAGAGGTACTAATCTTTTCTTCTTTCCAACGCAATAGCAGCAACAATCATAAGAAGCAAACAATAATAATAAGGAGAAAAACAAGAAGAAAAGAGGAGAAGAAAAAAGAAAATGGCCACTTAATTGTTGAAGGAAAATGTCAACACCACCACATTAATTAGGGTAAAAAATACAGAACAAACAAATCTAACAACAATCTATGAAATATTTGAAGAAAGAAACAAAACAAAAACAACAAAAAACACATGTACATGCATATTTTTCTTTCTTTTTAGATTATGAAAACTCGAAACGCTAACTAAGGAGAAATATTTTCTCTTTTACCTACCTCTGTAATGACGATAACAAGAGACGAGTGAAGACAACGACAAGGAGGAGGATATGATAAAGGCCTTGAAAATGAAGAAGAAGAAAGAGAAGAAGAACTAGTTCTGGTTGGTCTGACTCCTTTTTGAAAAAATAAAAATGGGATTTGTTTTACTTTTCTTGGAAAGGAAAGAGGAGATGAATGATTTTGATTTGAAAGTACATTCGTGGGTCCCACAAGAAAAGAGATCAAAACTTTTAAAAATTGCAAATCACTCCCTGTTTAACTTAAACCCTTGATTAGTAAATTATTTGACTTGACCTTGGTCAATTTGTCACCTTTTTTTAGTTGGAAACTTTTTTGTTACCCCTCTCAAATTTATCATGTACGTTGGATGTGCTAAAAGGCTTGGTTGGAATTTATTCGAGAATCCTAATCACCGTGTCACGTCTTGGGCTTAGCTTGGGTCATGATAATTTTTATGGGTGAAAAATTAATGGGATAAAAGTCACAGTTGTACAATTTATGGCTTTATGAGGTTTACTCGATGAGAAAAATTCCAAAACATCATCAATGATTTCATCTCCCAGAATTAGCCAAGCTCTGTTGAACAAGACAACAATTGAAAACATGATAGCCTACAAGGCATGTATTACCTCATATCTATATGCAATATCTATCAATTGTAGGGGTTGAGTTCTATCCAGTGTAGGTCCATCCTTCATTGTAAATAGTTTAATAGTAGGCATATGAGGATCACAATAATTGCTTGTAAAACCAATCACCTCACCCTCAATGTATTAAGGAGTGGACGTGATCAACCTAGCATTTTGTTCTATGAGATGCTCATTCTCAGGATAGCATAAATAGGTATTGTTGTCATCTACAAGTTGTAGTCACTATACTATACCCTAGACTTATGTTTCCTTAATATTCAACTATTTTTCTAGACTTGGTTTGATCTCCCTTTCTGTTGTTATAGTTTCCTGCCATGTCTAGGTTGCCTTATGAAGATTTGAACCTTTTGTAATTGCTTCCTGTGAAAATTAATCCATGGAATTCAAAGGTACTGAGTGCAACTTCAAAGGTTTATATTTCATTGTTATGCTTGTATCCCGCCCAAAAGCTTTCAAAATCATAGAACTGTCTTCTACTCTGTGAATAACATTATAGTCCCTCGTAGCCAAGTGCTTTACTTTATGCTTCAGCCGACACTGATTATATCCTAGCAAAAACATATGCCGAAAATAGGGAAAATGCAGCTAAGCAGAATCAAAAGTAGAATAGCATCAATTAAGATAATAAGATAAGTGCAAAGACAATGCAATATGATGATATGCAATGCAAAACTCATAGGGAACTCGCAAAGAAAGATTGTTGACTCTCCAAGGGATCTTTCCCTATCCGCACATCACAAGTGTCTAAGCAGTCGGCGGCTTGTGGGAGGTTCTAACCATTATACTTTCTTCCTGTATGTTTTTACAAAAGAGATATGGATTGATGCAAATTTTGTGGAGAGGGTGCTTCAACCATATTATTATAGACCAAGCACACTAGGAAGATTGGATTTCATTGTGATGCTTGAAAAGCAAGGGGATGCAAACAATTGTTTTCAGTTAATGAACAAATTGGTCAATATTCTCAAAGTCATCACTACAATGAAACTCAAAGAGGAAGTCTTGGCTGGAGGGGCAGGAAATACAAGCTGGATACAATAATTGGGCAGGAAATACAATATAGAGATCTTGCATCTCGTTGCTGCACAAAAATGCACAGTAAGATAGTTCATAATTGTACATAAAATGTAGTGCACCTAATGAGAAGATTTTAAGTTACCTATCTGCCTATCTCCAACACTGCTGCTTTGAGACTACCCATGTCAGGGTTCTCTGGTTCTTCTATAGGTTCTCCAATGGTAGACATTGAGAAGTTCCCGAAGTCGCTCATTGCAGCTGGTTCCCCATGTTTCCAACATTGCATCATAAGCAAGCAATTTTCTGTAAAAGTGAAGATCAACAATCCTGTTCAAGTTTGAGAGTGAAATGAAAAATGTAGTTTGAGAGTGAAAAAACATACAGAGAGATACTTTTCCAATATCCATGTTCAAATACCTTCTGAGGTTCAGTGATTCACTCAACTATTGGACAACAGTACACAATTCAACACAAATCTAAATAAGAAAAAACCTTTCAGGAATTGTAACGTATTCACACTTGAATTTATATAAGAAAGCTTTTTCATAGCTAGTCGGAGTCTGACGATCACATGGGTTTCATGATTCAGAAATTTGATTATTGAAAACCATATAATCTTCATCTAAAGTTTGAAAACCATGTGCACTCAACTTGTTATTTGACATAGTGTTTGGTGACCCGACCTATCAGGACAAGGGGGAAAGGGAAACATAGAGGAGACAATCCAGACATAAAACCATCACTTGATCATTCTTTTTTCTTCAAAAATAGTCTTCAAACAGTGAAAATTGACAATACTTGTTTCATATTCACAACTATGGAGGCATTAATATAAAACTTACAATGGATTAGTGCAAGCACGCGACTCAGTTATCAAGAGAGCACTGTACCACAATTAATGTGGGCTCTTATAGACCTGATTTGCGGGTTTCAGCTACAGCAGTTCCTTCAGCTGTTTTAAAAAAGGATCATGTGAATGAAGTGCACAGCAAAAAGGAAGGCAGTATGAAAATGAATGTTGATGGTGATGGGCGTAGGACAATGCAATCAAATAGAATATTGAAAAATGAAATATGTAGAGGAGTAAATCACTGCGTAAGAAGTTAAGTGGGAAAGATGTTTCTAGTGCTTCTCAAAATAAATTGGTCGGTCAACATTGAAGAACCCATACATCAAAGCTACCTGGTGAAGGTAGCTAATATTTGAGTTCTTTCAGCAGGTAGCTAAAAATATTAGCTCGCTGGTGAATGAAATCAAATATTTCGATTTTCATGAAATCAATCCCTAGCTTTTTAATTGGAAAAAGAAGAAAGAAAAAGGAAGAATGAAACTGAAGTACGTCCAAAATATCATGTTAAGGCAAGATCAGGAAAGAAGCAGTAGGAGAATAAGTGACGATGATAACCTTTATAAACTGCAAACTGTGATTCATTGACCTGTATTGGCAAAGAGCTCCATTTGCTTGCATCCATATCAGCCCCAATAATCATTTATGACTTAGAAACTAGATATGCTTCCTTTAACTAGATGCATTGTTTAGTCTTCAAGGGAATCATGTTGGTTATTCCCTGAATTCACAACCCACGATCGCGAGGAGAGAAACTTTCAACTAATAGTTTGTTAGTCATCCAGTATACAATTTTTGGGAGTTTGAAGACACGATATACTTCCTTGACCCCACCCTTTCTGCACCCGCTTCAAATTTTTCAAGGCTGCTGCACTTCCATCATCTCTGTCAAAACAGGATAGATAGTTAAGGAGATGTCATGAAACACTATAGAGAAATTTCATGAAACAAATTTAAAGAATAATCTATCAATAGGCAGTTTATTCAAGGTATCACATGATAATGGGAACGATAATATCCATAGCGAACCATATCTTTTGTATGCTTTCCACCTTCGGTATACCGCTTGTATACCAGGGTTCTCCATAACCAGTAAATTATCACTTCAACAGGAAAGTAATGGAAAGGGACAGAACAAAGAAGGCAAATAATGAGCCATGAGAATGGAAAAATCCATATTCAAAACTACATTGTCTTTACCTTACCAAGTTTAGGCTAAACAGGTAAGGATGACTCATACTCATGATGATCCTATTAACTAGATGTGCGGCACTTTTTTCTTTTCAAAATCTTCTTCACAGGAGACGCATTTTTTCCTTCAAATAAATTGACTTATGCATGATTTCCGATAGATCCAGAAATTCTACAGCCTTATCAATTTAAACAATGTTGCTGATGGTTCATTTATAGCGCACTTAAGCTCTGAGATCCAGTTAAAGCTAGGGTATGAAATAGTCAATTAAGTAGAGGCTTACTTTAGGTACTACAGTACTAAGGTATGTGCCTCATCTCCTGTTGGTCCTGTTGGCTGTACCTTTAAGAAGGCAAATACTAGATAAAATCTAGTTGGTAAGTTGCTACATTATCTGTTAAAGAGGTTAAAAATTTAATTTAGTGATTATGAATAAAATGTTTACTGACTTATGACATGATTTAGATCCAGTTCTACAACCTAATCAATTTAAACAATGTTGCTAAAGGTTCATTTATTAGCGCGCTTAAGCTCTGAGATCCAGTTAAAGCTAAGGTATGAAATTGTCGCTTTATTGTGGTACTACGTTACTAAGGCATGTGCCTCATCTCCTGCTAGTCCTGTTGGCTATATCTCCAAGAGGGAAAATAACAGACAAAATCTAGTAGGTGAGTTGCTACATTATCTGTTAAAAGAGTGTTACAAATGTAATTTAGTGATTACGAATAAAACTTTTTGTAATGAGCCAACTTACACAGACCTCCACTAATTACATATATATTTTTATTTTTTCCCATTATCAATTTCTTCATCAAGGCCCACTTCAGTTCTGCTTTGCGATTAAAGCTCCAGTAAACTTTGGTGCTTTCTGCCCTATTCACTTTTGGCTACTCTGAGACTAGCTGTCTCAGAAAGTTTAGAGGCCTAAAGTGAAACTTTATATAGAGGCCTTATATTTTTTTAAGTTGACATAGATTAATTGAACAATTATAACGTATTCAGTATAATACTACAAATGAGGCCTGGAGAGGTAAAATAATGTATGCAAGTGTTAGAATAGGAATAGGAATACATAGTCCTATTTAGAGTTGGAATAGGAATAGTATTGTTTCCTAGTTGGATTTCGATTAGGTTGTAGTATATATAGGGTCTTTCTGTAGCAATGTAAATACACATGTAAATATACAATTCAATAATATTTTTCTCTTATATTTCTCACATGGTATCAAAGCATTGGTGAAAAAAAATAATTCCAGTGGCTGTTTTTGGTCACCTCCGTTTCTGTGGGTGTTGTCAACACCATCACTAGGCTCGGGAAGCCCGGGCGACCACATCCCAACCAAATCCCACCGGAAATTCCTCCCCACGCGCCGCTGGAATTGTCGGTTTTCCGGCGAGATCTACATCACGCGCCGGCGCGTGAGAGTTCGCCGGTGACTTTTTTTCAATTTTTCTTCTGCTAGGGTCGGCGAATCATTCCGACCAAACCCCAGCCCTTTTTTGTCAATTAGGGTTCCGGCGTCTCTTTTACTGTTCCAGACAGTTTTCTGACCATCTTTTCGCAGATTTTTTCCATCAGTGAGGTCATCTCTGCATTCCGAGGTAGATCACATATATTTTTTATTGTTTTGACTAGTTTCTGGCGGACATATCTGATTTCCGATGATTACTACGGTTTGGCCTTAAAGGTGTCCTTTGGGATCGATATGTTTGGCTCCAAAAGTACAGGAATAGGAAGTTCTAATCCTAAGATCACTTCAAAACCATTAATGGGTAGTTCCAACTACTTAGCATGGGCTTCCTTAGCTGAATTATGGTGCAAAGGCCAAGGTGTTCACGACCACTTAACAACCATGTGGTAGATGAAAAGAAAAAGGCTACTGAGGAATCTACAACAGCCAAAGCACAATGGGATAGGGTTGATGCTCAATTGTGTAGTCTCCTATGGCGTTCTATTGATTCCAAGTTGATTCCCTAGTTTCGCCCATTCCAGACATGTTATTCAGTTTGACAAAAAGCTCGTGCTTTATATACTAATGACATATCTCGATTTAGTGACCAACTTAAAGAAACATGAATCTGATATGTCTACATACTTGGGACAAGTGCAGGCAGTCATGGAGGAATTTGAAACATTGATGCCAGTCACTGCGAACGTCACAACACAACAAAAGTACAGACAGACATTGTTTTTAGTCCTTAAATTTGCTGGACTTCCTGCTGATCATGATTCTGTGTGTGACCAGATCTTAGCTAGCCCTACCATCCCAAAAATGGATGAGTTATTCTCTCGTTTACTTCGTCTTGCAGCGCCGCCCAGTCATAAAGTAGTTTCATCACCCACCATTGACTCCTCTATTCTTGCATCTCAAACTACTGATAAACGAACATCTACTATGGAGAATCGATCAGAAGGAGGCCGTTCTGGAATATCTCGCTCTAAGTGTAGTTATTGTCACAAGTCTGGACACACTCGTGACATATGTTATACTTTGCATGGTCCACCCCCC
>JAPFFP010000046.1:2427686-2441251 GCA_026153255.1 Solanum medicagineum
GTAATCCTGAAAGGTATAGACGACTAGTGGGAAAGTTAAATTATCTCACAATGACTAGACCTGACATTTCGTTCCCTATGAGTGTTGTAAGTCAGTTTATGCCTTCCCCTTGTGATAGTCATTGGCATGCAGTTGTTCGTATTCTGCGATATATAAAGTCAAAGCTCAAAAAAGGACTACTCTTCGAAGATTGAGGACATGAGCATATCATGGGATATACAGATGCTGATTGGGCAGGATCACCCTCTGATAAGCGGTCTACATCCGGATATTGTGTATTAATAGGAGGTAATTTGGTGTCGTGGAAGAGCAAAAAACAGAGTGTGGTTGCTCGGTCAAGTGCAGAGGCAGAATATCGAGCAATGGCTACAACAACTTGTGAACTTATCTAGGTCAAGCAGTTATTAAAGGAGCTAAAATTTGGCAAAGTTGATCAGATGGAACTTGTGTGTGATAATCAAGCAGCCCTTCATATTGCATCAAGTCCAGTGTTTCATGAAAGGACTAAGCACATTGAGATTGACTGTCACTTTGTCAGAGAAAAAATACTCTCAAAAGATATTTGTACAAAGTTTGTGACGTCAAGTGATCAACTTGACGTTATGTTCACCAAGTCCCTCACTGGTCCTTGTATTTATTATATTCTGTCACAAGCTAGGTGCTTATGATTTGTATGCACCAGCTTGAGAGGGAGTGTTAGAATAGGAATAAGATTACATAGTCCTATTTAAAGTTGGAATATGAATAGTATTGTTTCCTAGTTGGATTTGGATTAGGTTGTAGTGTCTATAAATAGGGTCTTTATGTAGCAATGTAAATACACATGTAAATATGCAATTCAATAATATTTTTCTCTTATATTTCTCACAGAATATGAACAATGTAAATTTTCAATGAAAAATATATAGTATACAGTCAGAATAATCAGAAAATTGAAAAGTTCATATTATGATATCGAAATAGTGTTGCTGAATTTGCCGATGAAAAATTTATAAAATACCGTCAGAATAATCAAAAATTTGAGAAGTTCATATTATGATATCGAAATAGTGTTGCTGAATTTGATAAGTTGATATGATGATAGTAAAATAGTATTGATTAGTTTTAGTGTTTGAAATTCGAAGAAAACACCAAAAAAACAAATTCAATCTTTTTTATAAACACATAAAAATAGATTTTGCATGATGCAGAAGGTTTGGCTGTTGAGAGATTTTTTGAATATTCAATATTGAGAGAATAAAAATAGTGAGAATTTTTTTAAAAGTAAATATAAGAATAATGATGTTGGTTCATCATAATTGTTAGAATATAAATGATGCAACAAGATAATCACACAAGAAAGAATGCTACATAGGGTCGTCTCGACCATATGACCACTAAAGCAATCGCTTGAGGCACCCACTTTCTTCCGGAGATGTATGTATACATATTGTTTAAGAATCTCGTGTACAGATAAATTTGAAAGAAACTTTTAGATAGAAAATAGAACAATTTTTTTTTGCCTCATTTAAAATACATAACTAAACACTAGTTCATTTCTCAATTATTACAACGATTCCTACATTAAATGAGGTAAAAAAAAAATTATTCTATTTTCTACCCAAAAGTTTCTTTTCAAATTTATGAATACATGAGATTTTTAAACAATATGTATACATACATCTTTGAAAGAAAGTGTGATTGCTTTAGTGGCTTTATGGTCGAGATGACCCTGCTTTGAGATTACCCCAGGTAAAAGCAGCAACCTAGTAAACTCAATGTATTCACTTTTTGAAGTAGAAACAACTAAGTTTCTAAATAGCAGAGAACCACCATAACAAAGGGAAAAAAATATGATAAAGAAGATGAACTTAAATTCCTTACCTGTGAGTAATTGCCTGCCAACCATCTCCGTCATATTTTCTTCGCTTCATATGATTTAACTCCCTATAGTTTTGGTAAGCTTTATTACCCACCTTACCTTCTGAAACCATCTCTAGCATCCTCTCAGCCAGTTCATCAGCCTCATGCTTTTGTCCCAATTTGTGTAAGCCATCAATAACTGGCATGAAGGATGCAGGATCAAACCCATATCCTATGCGCATCATCTTGGTGAGAATATCATGAGCACCTTCTAAATTCTCCAGCTTACACAACTTGTCTATAAGATCTTTGTAAAGGAAACTTTCTAGATCAAAGCATTTATCCATCGCAGTTTCCAGAAATTGTTTAGCTTCCATGATTTCACCTCCAGCAAGAAATTCATTGAATATCAATGCATAGAGCGCTTCGCTGTGACCACATATACTGGAGGCTATATCAAATACCTCTTGAGCAGGTCTGAACTCACCTATCCTGCAATATGATTTAATAAGCAACTCAAAGGTACGCATATTAGGAATTATTCCTTTCTGTAACATTTCATTCAAAAGAGGAATCGCTTCTTCAGTTCTCCCAGATTTGCACAAACAGCCAATAATAATATTGTAAGTGTAAACATTTGGGGAAATTCCTTTTTCTCTCATTTCATCGATCAGGCCACACATTTCGAATAGTTGATTTTTGTTCCCCAATTCGAGTATCAAAGAATTATAAGTCCGTAAGTTCTTTTTACAACCTTTTTTCTCCATGTCCTTTAGAACTTGAAATGCAGATGATAGCTTTCCTCTTTTACACAAATGATGTAAAATAGTATTGTAAATTATTGAATCAGGGTATAACTTCTTTCTCATCATCTCAACAAACTTCTTCTTAGCTTCATCAAGCTTCCCTTCTCTGAATAAACTGTTAATAATGGTTGAATAGGTGATCAAGTCAGGCAGACATTTCCTCCCATGATCATCTTCGTTGACCAAACTCATAAACGAATTTCCAAAATCACCAAGGGCAACACTTCCATGACTCCACATCTCACTCACAATTTCAACAGCTTTGTCCACCTCTCCAGTTTGGCAAAGACCATAAATCACGATGTTGCAGCTCACAGTCTCCAGGCCATAACCTCTCTCATTCATTTTCTGCAGTAACTGTTGTGCCTCTGATATTTTCCCTTCTCTCCACATGCTATGAAGTAGTGTATTACAAGTGTATTTATTCGGGATACATCCTCTCTTCATCATCTCATGCAGAGTATTCTTTGCCTCAGTCACTTTACTTTTTGTGCAGTAGCCATGGAGTAGAGTGCTATAGGTAACTGTATCTGGGAATATACCATCATTTATCATTAAGCTCATCAACATTTTTGCATCAGCAATCATTCCATTCTTGCAGAGGCCATCAATCACAATGTTATATGAATATATCGTGGGATCTACTCCATTTTTGGACATTTCTTTCAAAACTGTTTGAGCCTCCAACAGTTTTCCATTCCTAACCAGCCCACATAACCAGATATTGTAGCTCTGCACATTGAAGGAAATATCAGCTTTCTTCATAGATTCTGTCAATGTCCTTGCTTCTTCCAGCATCCCTTTCTCACAAAATCCTTGCAACATCAAATTGAAAGTTACAAGATTAGGCCTTGGCAAGCTGAATACCTCATCTATTTGCATATCTCTGAAAATTGTTGAAGCTTCAAGAATCTTCCCCGAGTGGCAAAGAGCTGAGATCCTAGAATTGAAGGTAACAACATCAGGAACTAGCCCATCCTCCCTCATCCTCTCAACCAACCTCTCAGCCTCATCAACGTCACCTTTCTTGCAAAAACTTGCTATGAGGGTATTGTAGATTATCACATTGGGACAAACATCCATCAACTTCATCTTATCCAGAAGTTTCAAACCTTCCAAAGGAAGCCCAAATTTGCAATATCCACGAATCAAAATCCCAAAAGTGAAGTCATTTGGGTGACACCCTTTGTCAGGCATAACATCAAACAGGTGGCGGGCATCTTCCAAACGATCCGAATGACACAGTCCATGTATGAGTAGATTGAAGGTATAAGTAACAGGGGAGACGGAAGCGGAAATCATATCTTGATACAACCAGGAGACAAAATTGGGGAAATCAAATTTGAAAGATTTGTGTATAAGGAAATTGTAGAGTGTGACTTGGGGTGGTGGGTGAAGAGAGCGAGTAGAGCGGAAAAGAGTAATGGCGTCATGAATGTGGCCGTGGGCAGCTAGGAGCTTGACAATGGTGTATTGAGAAGGAAGAGATATAGTCGGGGATAGAGAAAGGAGGAAGGAGTGAAGTGTATGGATTTGGGGAAGCAATTGGTGACGGAGGAGGATGCGGGTAATGGAAGGGATTGAATGGAGTGGGGGATTAGGAGTAGAAAGAGCGCGACTCAACAGTTGCCATGCCAACTTCGGGTTCCTGATATTCTTGATTAATGCTTTTGTCAACCTCATCGTTTGCTGCTCCATTCACACTTGCTTCTTCCTCGCATCTCTATTTCATGTTTTAGATGGATATTAAGAGATTAGTTTTTTTTTTTTTTGCTACATATACTACTAGTACCAATATTAAAAATTATATAGCTGTTATATAATATTTATATAAATACTATTAATTTGATGAAATAATTTAATTTATTATAAATAAGCAAACATGAAAAAATCAATTCAATTACTTTTGAGTTGAATAGTTAGGAGTTAAATAATTAATTGATTAAAACTTAAATTTAAAACATGTTCCTAAATATAGAAGGAGTAGTTTAATGTTCCAACATAATTTTAATTACTCTTTTTCTTTTTAAATTTGATATATACATACTTTTATTATTAAAATATTTGATAATTAAAGTTTTAGTTAATTTCAAAGTTTTAATTATTAGAAACATAATAGTATTTTTCTTTTTCCTTCCTACCTATGACAATTTTTTATATAGAATAGTCCTAAATCGTGATTGAATTCTAAGTATAAAAAATATTCTAATTCAAAAGTGAATCTTGAAATTAAATTAATAAAAGATAAAATAATAAATTAAGAAAAATAGTAAAAAGACGATTTTGTCTAAAGTAAAATATTTTATTAAGGGGCAAAAAGTTTAAACAACATTTCTAAGAGTTTTCACGTTTTTAATATAGTAATAGATAGCGCGTAGATATTTCAAGCTGTAATAATATTTTAATTCAAAAATAACTTATATGAAATGTTGTTGAGTAACAAAAGTGCATGTGTGATCATATATAAACACTTGATGCTAGTAAAATTTTATCCCAATCTACGTGCAGTGGCGATTTGATCTTCAAAGACACCAAATATTATTGTAACAATTGTTGTTGCACCTTGTATAATAAAAAAATTAATAATGTATGGGATATTTGTTGAATTGATATTGTCTAACTAATTAAGTTTTAAATTTATAGTTCTAATGAATCTAGTATTAAAATACTGACTCTATTTTTTGCTAAAATTTAAATAGAGAAAATGATCAAAATGCTACTTAATGTATGGATAATGCTTTGTTTTGGTCCTTAAAGTAGTTCACTTGATTGAAATGGTCCTTTATATATGACAAAATGTTCATTTTAATCCTTAATATATTCACTTTATTGAAATGGTTCTTAATAAATAACAAAAAGGTATTCATTTTGGTCCTTTATCTTAAACCTAACAAATTTAAAATAAGATATTAAATTCAACTATGGACCCTACGTGGCTAACAAAATTCACTATTATTTACTTCTTTGTTAGCTCCAAAGAAAGAACTCCGTAAAATCTTTAGCTCCAAAGAAAGAATTCTATAAAATCTAATACCATTTCTCTATTTTCTCATCCCTAAAATATTAATTCACTGACCTAATAAATAGTTATATTTTAAGCAAAAATGAAGTAAATTTTGTTTTTTTAAAAAAATAGAGACAGTAATATTAAATTTCATGAAATTTTCTCGTGGAGTTAACAAAAAAGACAACAACGGTGAATTTTGTAAGCCCCTAGGGTCCACAACTAAAATTTTCACCTTTGGAGGATAAAATCTGTTAGGTCTAGGATAAATAACCAAAATGAATACCTTTTGTTATACAATAAGTACCATTTTAATCAAGTGAAATATATTAAGGACCAAAATAAAGCATTACCCATATATTAGTGACCATTTTGGTTATATATATATTAGGTAATGGCAACCGCAATTTTTAAAAGTACATATCATTTTAATTTTTATCTTTATCCACATCCTAAATATTTGAAGGTTAGAATTTGAAGTAAGATGTGTTTTTAAATTACATGAAATATTATAAATATTATCATCCTTGTATTGAGTTTTTCTTTTTTTTTTAAAAAAAAAAATATACTGTAGACAAAATAGAAAAAGTATAAAAAGAATATGAAAAATTCCTAATACTCACGAATCGAATGGAATCAAACCTAACTTGTATTAACTACCCCATGTTATACCTATTCCCTCATTTCCCCCACATAATAGCACTATACACAACACATACATAAATTATAAACCATAATAATGTCTACAACACTAACTTTATAATAGATATTTAGCCATACAAATTGAAATGAAAGAATTGTCATAACTTTTGTCACAAAAAGACATTGTTGGAAATGTTACACATAGGTTGGATCATCTTTTGCAACTGTACAAATACACACTATAGATTGTCTAGATATTAACATCACCATCATTCATTAACACGCTTCGAGACTATAGCTTCATCTCTTAATTTATTTCAAGTGAAAATCGCAGTTCATGCGGATTATCATTTTCGTATCATTTCGTTTGCTCTTAACTATTATTATATTGTTGGTGTATTATCTTTGGCTTGAAATTTTTAATTTACTAATGAAATAAGCTTTTCATGCTTGTAAAGATCAAATTTCTCTCCTGGATTCTTAATTAGTTTGCTAATGCTTTTGTCACAACCCGACCTCTCAGGCCATTATGGCGCATGTTAGATCTCGCATACAGGCAAGCCAACCCAATGTCCATGACACGTGTCCTGAATATCATTTTAATTATTATCTTTATCCACATTCTAAATATTTGAATGTTAGAATTTGAAGTAAGATGCATTTTTAAATTACATGAAATATTATAAATCTTATCATCCTTGTATTGATTTTTTTTTAAAAAAAAACAAAAATACCGTAGACAAAATAGAAAAAGTATAAAAAGAATACGAAAAATTCCCAATACTCACGAATCAAACGGAATCGAACCTAACTTGCATTAACTACCCCATGTTATACCTATTCCCTCATTTCCCCCCACACAATAGCACTACACACAACGCATACATAAATCATAAACCATAATAATGTCTACAACACTAACTATATAATAGATATTTAGCCATACAAATTGAAATGAAAAAACTTTCATAACTTTTGTCACAAAAAGACATCGTAGGAAATGATACACATAGGTAGGATCATCTTTTGCAACTATACAAACACACTATAGATTGTGTCTTAACACTACATGACACAGGTTTAACACTAACATCACTACAATGCTACATTCACTCCTCCTCATCTACCCCTACTGCCAACCTACTACTATCAACACCATAATTTGGACCTGGAGGAACTCATCATCTCCCTCTTCGGCGAAACCTCAAATCACTACCTCTCCATGTAAGGGCTGCATGAGTACAATCAAGAACTTAAATACTTAGATACTCGAATAATCATTCTCAAGAATAGACTTAGAGCATAATATCTAAAGTTTTAACTTTACCCCAAATATCATTATTAGGTACGAATACTATCAAGGACTGGCATACTCAAGTACGTAAAGGCTCAAAAGGAACATCAACTCAAGGATAGGAACTCAACTCCCTTATCACAATTCAGAAGTACTCATTCGCTCCTATCACCCATAACTCATCTATTGTCCTCAACAATACTTCTATCAAGACTGGAAAGCTGGATTACTAAAAGGGCTTGGATGGAGATCATTAGCATGACTCAATTGAGAAACCTTATCTGAGAAAATTCGTAAAAAGTACAATCTCTCTCGTCTGTCAAGACTCATTTGGAGTTCACAGAACTATATGTAATATGAAACTCAGGTCGTATCTCATTTAACATAGGAGTGAAAGCACTCAGATCAATGGGGTAAGATCAAAATTGATGAATGACTTCATCGCTTTTCATCCTCCCAACTAATCAATAAGTGGTATATGAGACTAGGTCACCGACGTGGAAGTCGCATGCCAAACGGGAAGAGAGTATCACCTCAATGGAAGAATAAGGAACGGCAGATATGGAAAAACTGATGTCTCATCTCGATCAGCCCATCTCTATCAAACTCAAGATCTACTTCGGTCTACCACTTCGTCATCTCCCCCTTAGCTCTCAAAGTTCTCTCTATGTTTGGGAATCAATACTCTGTACTAGGCTATAAACGCATACCTCCATTTGGTCAGGGGATTACTACCCACAAGGATACCTTAACTCTTTTGTTGTGCTGTAGTCGCATATATGTAACTAACCACTCAAACTCCTCCCAATAATATCACTCTTAGCCTGTCTCTACGGAAGTCTCTCTATATTTACTATTCTTATAGCATACATAACTACTTCCCACACTCTTACAGTCTAACCTCTTCTTTTGCCAGCTAAACTCACCTTCTATACTCTCATGAACCTATCTGTATAAGACTTAGACTATATTGAAAGACTCCTCATCATCTATCCATAAACCCCCAATCAACTTAGCTGCTTGGGATGACACAGAGTGCCTACCTCAACTTACTTCGCACTAAACTTGAGGGTATCATCTAGATTCCTATAGCGGTCATAACTTAGAGCTTCACACATCTTTGCAAAATCCTAGATACACATCTCAAGTCTCTTCTTATCTATTGAGCTATCCTCGTTTCACTAGTCTAACCTAAGGGCACTTGTACCCTACCCGTGACATCACTTTCCTTACAACTTAGCATCGTCATATACTATGGCAAGTCTCTTAAAGAAATTCTCCAATTTCTCTAATTAAGGCTATCAATCTCATGATACTATCTCCTCTTCCGTACTACTCCTCACAGTTCAAGCTTAGGGTCTAGTACTAACCTGTGCACCTATAACACACCTCTTTAACACTAACTTACAACTACTGGAGAAATATTTAGGGGACATAATCTTACTAAAATCTTGTAGCGAGAAATCAATCAATACATTCCCTCTTCACCACTCACGTACAACTCACCCACTCACTGTACCTCCTTATCTGGCTAAGCTTATAGATCTATGAATCTCATGAACTCTCTCACAAAATCATAAGCCTAACTTAGATCTATTCTATCACATTAAAAGCACTCTTTTCCCCTATTCAAGACTCACACTTTACCTTCAATAGAATACATACTACAACACATCCTCATACACTTACTTCTAGTTTTTTTTTTTTGCGTATGCTCTAACACATTTTGACACTAACTCTCCCTCTCTCTATACCTCATCTCATCATGACATGACAATCATAGGATACTTTCGACTCTCTCATCAAGCTTATGGCTATCAACTAATCCCTTTACTAGTTACCTAATGGATACATCTATCTATCTATAAGCCTCAATTAATCACCACTCTCCTTACCTAGTCTCCTCCTCTCCCTCATTATCTTTTTAGCTCAGGGGTAACAACTCTACTTAAGGTTTTTAGAAGACCTCAGATCTCGCTCCTAGTTGGCAACATTACCATACTTGGAAACATAAAACTCTTCTATCATGCATAACATCAAAAGAAAATAAAGATTCAACTTATTACCTGTCACGACCTCGCGGAGTGTTTCTATGAGCTAGGCAACTATTGCGGCAGATAACTGGTCTGTAGCCTCACTCATGCTAAGAGTAGCATCTCTCTGATTTCCTCTGACTGATTACATAAATTTAGCGGGTTGGGCTTGGCTAGCCCACTTCGGACAATCCCTCTGAAAGTGACCCTCTTGTCCACACTTGAAGCAGTCGCTGGTGCCAAATTGATGCCGCCCCAAATGAAGTCTGCCACACCTTCTACATGGTGACTTTCCTTTACGGCCTCGGGCCACACTTTCTCGGGATGAAGGGTTTCAAATCTTGAAGGGTTGATTTCTCCTCAACCTTAGATTATATCTACTATTGGACATGCGTGCAGTCACCGGTAGTGGCGTATACTTCCAAGGTTTCTGCAGACGGGGGAACCTACTCCCCTCCTCACCCCAAGCTTCCTCCATCTCACTCTCCTTGTCCTCTTCTTCCCATCGATTTTGCACAACAACTTGAGTAGTAGGATCCAGCTTCTCGGTGCTGATGGTATCTTTCAAATCCACGATGTGGTTAGAAGACATGGTCTATAATGTGTAAATCACGATTTAGAAAAGAACTCTTATAGACATTGACTCTATCGCACAGACTTTGAATTGAAAGAAGGGGAACAATTCCTAAATGTCCTATAGCTTTCAAATTATGGATGTGGAGCTCTTCACACCAATAATAAAGACTCTACTGGATACGACTTCATAAACTCCCTAGGGCTCTTGAACTCGTGCTTTTATACCAAGTTTGTCACGCCCCGAGAGGGTATCCTAGACGTAACTGGCACTCGAAAACTATTGCTAGCCCCCAAAGCATTAGTTCCATCAACTCATAAGCGGAAGATATAAGAAAATAATAAACTAACAGTGGGCTATCACAATCACTATCATAAGGAATATGAAATAAGCAATTCAATAGAAGTAAGAAGTGGGAAAATAGTCAGTCCCGACATCAACTATCGACTGTCTATGTCTATAAAGCCTCTATGGCTAATCTCTAAGAAGGTACCATGACAGGCCATGGCTACCACAGTCTAATGAAATGAATCTAGAATAAATGAAAAGAAGATAACATGTCCCCCGAAAACAAGGGAGGACTCACCAAGTCTCTGTCGGAATCCGTGAACCTCAATGATTGGGCTGCTGAAGTCCTCTACCTACAAAATCTGTATCATAAAATGATGCAGCGGCAAAGGGGCGTTAGTACGTGGAATGTACTGTATGTAAAATGGGCTAAGGTAAACAACATATGCAAGTATAACATCAACTCACCAATCACTCATCCTCACTCAAAGTAAAGGACAGAATTCTATAACATCGCTATCCATCAAGACATCATACAATCACATCAACGCCAGAGTACTATCAACAGGGAAACCTATCTGAGAGTTTCTATAACCGACAATCACCACCTATGAGCTGGTAGTGATACAACAACGAGATGTGGTTGCCACATCCATCCAGTACCTTGCCGGGGTAAAGGACGAGTCTGTCGGGGATCCCAAAGAAGTCTGTCAAGTCCTCTGTGAGACAAAAGGAAACATGCACTTTCACAGTCCAATCCTTTCTTACGCTGGCCACGTAGTTAATGAGTACGAGCAGGACAAACTCTTACCTATTTCGGTACTAATACTCCTCCCAAGACTCAATATGCTCATAAGTCTATCAAGGACAGACTGCTACACAGCCCAACCCCCCTTCTCAAGTAGGGTCCTGATCCCATCTATCATTCTATCGACTCAAGAAAGAAATTTTTTTCCTTCAACTCTATCTCAATCCCATCTAAAGCTCAAGGATATTAACTTCATCTACTTCAACCATCACAACACTCACCTCAGGACTCAAACCACAACAATCAACACATCACTGAACAATCAAGGCTCTAGACATCACCCTAAGTTCATTATTCAAGTCTTTAACAGAGAATTTATAGGGGTAATTGCATAGTCACAACATAAATACATGTAATCAGTTCATTAAAACATGATGATCATCAATTTTACATAATAATATAATATTTAGAAATAAATTTCAAGAAAATCATCCAAGAATCACAATTCAAGTCTCATTAACTATTAACTATCAACCTAATCTATACATTGGGACACATGGAAGAACAATTCCATGTTTTGGGTAGCTTTTACATACCTGGGATAAAGATTGTATGAATCTTCAACAAGAATTAGACTCGAACTTTCAATCCCCTGCGCTTTCTTGTCTCCTCTCTCAGAACCTCTTTGTGTAAAAGTTTAAGAAGAACGGGTTTTTGAAACCCTTAATCGACCTAAAATGACTTTAAAAACACGTTTTAGGACTTAGGATAAGATGAGGAATGACCAAAAGGCCCTTCCCGAATTAAAAGAAAAATTTCACCTTGGAATAGCCCAGTCTGGGATGCGGAATGGGCGCACATATGTAATTTTCGACTGAAAATTTTAAAAAGCGTGGAAAAGCTATTTTTCAGGAAATTACACATAAATCGCATTCATCAAATGCGTTTTATGTGTAATTTTCATAAATTGTAATTCCCGTCGAAATTTCAAAAAAATACAAGTGCATCTCTGCGCCCTTCCACGTCGTGCCAGGGGCGCGGATTTGCTACTATTTTGGGCAAAATGAAATATTATTTTTTGATCCAGTTGCTTTTAAATCGGGTCGAGACCATTTTCTGACTCAATTTTCCGCATTGATTGCAAATCCGATCTCAGATTTCCCATCAGAGCTTTGGAAGACGCGTTGTGGGCACGATACATTTTAGGGGCATTTCTAGAGAAAATTGTAGAAAATCGAACAATTATACAATAATTTTATGAGGTGTTATATTAATATCACCATTATTCATTACCACGCTTCGAGACTATAGCTTCATCTCTTAATTTATTTCAAGTGAAAATCGTAGTTCATGCGAATTATCATTTTCGTATCATTTTGTTTGCTCTTAACAATCATTATATTGTTTGTGTATGACCTTTGGCTTGAAAATTTTAATTTATTAATGATTAAGCTTTTCATGCTTGTAAAGATCAAATTTCTCTTCGGGATTCATAATTAGTTTGCTAATGCTTTTTTCACGACCTGACCTTTTAGGTCATTATGGCGCCTGTTAGATCTCGCCTATAGGCAATCCAACCTAATGTTCATGACACCTGCCCTAAATCAATAGTGATAAAGATACCAACAACATATAAGTACAGCAGACACAACCTACCCAGGACCTGGAAGTCACATGTACAGAGCTATGATAGTCTCAAATTAAAATATACATATCTACATACATAACCAGAGTAGTCGTCCACATGTACAAATCTAAACTACATATACAAGGCCAGTGTCTACATACAAAAGACAGCCGTCAAAACAGAAGGAGACTGTAGAATATCCAGACCTGTTGATCACTAATGCCTCTTGAATCGCCTGTGAATCCCCTAACTCAGTGACTGCAGCTAGTACTTGGACCTACAGCATGGGAAGATGCAAAAATGCAGGGGTGAGTACCAGAAAAGGCACCCAGTAGGCATCATCGATCGACCGAGTGAAATAGTAAACATATATAAAGCCCAAGTATGTAGAAACTACACTAATATAGCAAAACAAACCCAGATCAAGGCATAGACATGTCAGGAAACCCTCAACCGCAACTGAACAAACCGAAATGAAGAACAATGATGAATTGAACCAACCCAAGTGGTGAACATTGAAACCAATTGATGAAGACTGCGTGGCCTAATACTACAACTACCCCCAACTCAGGCATAGTGCTGTGCGCGGGTGCAAGGCCCTAATATTTATGCCTTTATGCCAACTGGGCCCCCATAAGACCAAAAGGAACACCTATGCACATGATAAGGTAAAGAAAGGTACACTTGAATACGGTCTAACAAGTCAA
>JAPFFP010000046.1:2441351-2476761 GCA_026153255.1 Solanum medicagineum
GACTCGTAGGTCACCCTACGAGTCATAATTGCACTCATACTTGCAAACCTGTAGTTGCATCAGTGCATATTTACTTTTTCGTTGTTTTTGTTTCTTGTTCTTTGTTTTGTATTTTAATGGATCAAACATCTTGAACTTACATGTTGCTTTGTGGTTAGTTTGCTGATAAAATGCCTTTAAATGACAAATGGACAATTCAAGCTCTACAACGGAGGTTGCAGGATGAATCCTACGAAACTGAGCAATTCGAAGGCTCTATGGAAGTCCACAGAGTCAGGGTAGATCCAGAGGCCAACAGAACTCAAACTCGGGCACTTGCAGCGCAAATGCCCATGGAATTTAGTAGTTCCTCCCAGTCTAAAGAGGAGGACCAACAGGGCAACAGGAGCGGGTCAGATAGCATCTTGCCACAGATGACCCCTCACACTTAGGTTCAGAGTCGGAGTCAGAGTCGTAGTAGGAGGAAGTCCAGTCCCAACCCCCAGCCGACAGCAGATGGTGCATACCTAGGATGAAAGAGATATATGACTAGGGGTTAGCGCCTAAGGGGCAAGGCAAACCGGTCCGACAATTACATGAGTAGTCTTGGTTGAATGCCTCAGGCTTGGATAGAGTGCTCGGATTGGATGCTGAGTTGGATGAGCATGGACTTCGGTGGACCACATAACAGTTGGGCAAATATGCCCCTTACATAGTCTGTGAGTTCTATGTGGCGTATCTTGCTACACTCCGCCCGGGGTTACCAAAGAGCCAAAGACCGATTGAGCAACTGAGGCTACGGGTGGTGACAGTTCGGGGGAGAGAGTTGATATCTCAGAGGAGACAATCAGACGAGTGCAGTTTAGGCCCAATTATAGAGTGCCTTAGTCCACCGTGGAGTATGATTATTGGTAAAATGAGGTGAGCGATGACTTGGAAGGATATCGGGGCCAGGACAGAGTTTCTATGGTGGATCACCAATCAAATCTGTGAAGAGGGTGTAGAGTCGATGTGGGTCACAAACCATGCTGATCCCATAGTTAAAGAACACCTATCATTTCGGGCCAAGTTTTGGTGGTCCATTATCTGTTGGCGTATTACGCCAACCTTCATGGATAATGGGATCACCCTTGAAAGAGCAGTACTATCGGCCAGTATTCTAGCTGGCTATGCTATAAATTGAACCCGGATCATTTCGAAGAAGATTCACGAGGTTACAATTCAGATGAGCACCTCACTGCCATTTCCAGCTCTGATCCATCGACTATGCAGTGTAGCAGGTGTTCCTATCGACCCTCATCAGGACCTTCATGTAGAGGCCATACACACCATAGATCCTAACCTAATAAAGGCTGATGATAATCCGGTGGCCTTACCACAAGCAGCTCCTCTAGCTATCCCAGAGCCATTCCCGATAAAGCCTCAGATTCTGAGGTCACCTCCAGCTACTACTGGCACTACTCCGACCACAACAGAGCCCATGCCAGTCGTTGAGATCACGTCTACACCATCCTCTAGCACTCCAGCAACAGCAGCATCTTCTTTAAAGGTTGACCCTCATTTCACTATTGTTCCTATTCAAGCTTCACTACGCAGGGTGGCTATAGCAGAGGGTAGGCTACGGGAGTTTTCAGTACGGGTTTGGCCACTAATTGATTAGATTGTTTGGGACTCCGAGGAGAGGATGAGGGCGTTTTCCCGAGATTTAGTCAATGAGAAAGTCCCAGTGGTGGATGCTCCGGTCGACGCATTTGAGACTAGAGTCCACAGGAGGCTCGAGGGAGCTAGGCATGCCGATGTGAGTACAGTTACTGAGGAGTTGGCCAAGTTCAAGACCAACTATTACAGATGTTGGCAGCTCCTGTCCCAGCCCCAGAGGTAGCACCGGTAGGAGATGAGACATTTGACTGGCTCACTGATCGTCCGAGCACTTGAGGGAAGAGGCCCCTCGAGCACATTGACCCAGAGCTGACCCCAATGAAGCCGAGACAAGAGGAGGATCCCATACGCGAGGAGGTGGTACAGGAGTCGCTTTTGTTGGCAGCTTTTCAGAGAGAGAGAGAGAGAGAGCGCAGCATACCCCACCTGGAGAGGGTACTTCCGGCACTGCAGCAGAGGAGAAGGGACAGCCCTAGGACCCCAAAGACCAGTCAGAGACCGATGCTTCATGCACCATGATGTTTGATTTCTTTTGACCTCAATGCTTATTTTGTCATGATTGGATACTTTGTTTTCTTTTTAGACAATATTTTTATTATGTTGGTTTTTGGTTGTGTTTAAATATTCTTATGTTGGATGTTATTTTTACTTAGACAAGTTATCATGTTTGTTTTTGTTCATGTTTATTGATGCATTCATACATTTTTGAGTATATGGCAATGTTTGTTTTGATATTATGAAGGTAAGTTGAGATTGAAAGCATGACCTGTGAGTCTATACTTCATTGTGGATGAAAATGTCATGTATGTTGTGAGTGTATTTTGCTTCTTTCATGCATCCTGTATGAACTCAGAACTTGCCTTGTTACTCTAAGATTGGTTTGGGTGATGTGGTGGAGATGGAAAGGATCTGAGGCCCTTGTTCTTTGAGTAAAACCACTTTTAGCCTAAATGACCCTCCAAATAAGTGAGTGAATCCCTTGTCCCAAATTTTTGAGCTTTTCATGCACTTATTCTTTCTTGATACTCTGCTGACTTAACCTTATTTAATGAAGTACCTTGATATTGGCCCTAGTCTATTTTTGAACATGTGAACCTTGATTGAGGCCAAAGGCCTAAGTTGAGGGCAGCTGCAGTTCATGGCCCTGGTTTGAGGCATAGATATTGTGTACTTCACTTGAGGCTAAAAGCCTAAGCTGAGGGTGACCCTTATTGTGGTAAAGTAATAATAATAAGGTATTTAGTTGGGAAATCAAGAAAGAAATGAAAAAGCATGAACCAAGTGAAGAAAAAGAAGAAAAATGCCTTAAATTGAAAAAAAAAAGTAGCAAAAATGAGTTTGAAATCAAGGCACAACTGAAAAAGAGAAAGAAAGCACTCGAGAAAAGTTCAAAACAGTCATAAGGGTGGATTAATTTAAAAAGGGTTGGATTATGAAAGCAAAAAGTGTTGGTAAACATGGTTCAAGGATAGCTTTAGTCACTATTTTCCCAAAATACCTCACCAAAGTACCCTAAACCTATGTTACAAGCCTATAAGTCCTAAAGTGATCCAACTCCATTTTATTACCAAGCCAGAACATGAGTATAGAGGCAAGCATATGGTGTTAGTCAGTATGCTTGAATTTCAATTATGAAAGTGAGAATGCTTCCTCAATCCCTCAAATCTAAATACTTTTGAGTGAGTATAAGGATTTCTTTCCAATGAGGGCATTTGCAAAATATGAGTAGAATATGACTATACCAGCGACTGTGGATGGTTGATGCTCCTTAGCTTGTCATAGTTGGATTTCCAGGTATCTCATTATGATCCTATTTACTCAATAATCATACAATCCTGTTTTGAAAATTGTAGTTGAGTACCTGAATCAGAGGAGTTGACATGTATGCCATTAGTATAGTTGCTATGTATTTCTCTTTATCTTTGTAGATTGAGTCGTCGCTTGAGGACAAGCAATACTTCTAAGTTGAGGGTATTGATGTGTTGTCAATATACAACAAATCTATACCTAAAATAATGAATTTTGTGAGTCCTTAAAGCGACTTTTTAGTGTTTTGATGTACTTTTATATTAATCTTGCAGAAAAGTTAGGTTGGCATGATTTTGAAGAAAGGTTGCAAATTTTGCTGAAGTATACGCCTTACGAGCCAACCTATGAGTTTTAGCTTAAACTACGAGTCATATGGTGGTGTCGCAGCAGGAATCAGAGACCAAAAATTAGAAATTTGCGAAGTGAAGGTCACTCCTACGAGGACATCCTACGAGTTCTAAGACACACTACGACTCGTATAGGTAGACTCGTAGCAAGAATCAGAGAGCCAAAATGTTGGATCAAAAACTGAAGACCAAGATTATGTAACAAACATATGAGTCGTAGCCTAAGCAATGACTCGTATCTATGGGTCTTACCAGTTCAGTCCAAGATGCCAAGAACTTGATACGAGACCCCGACTACGACACGTAGGTCATTCTACAAGTCGTAACCGCGAGACTTATCAGCTGCAAGCTTTTTTTCTGTATAAATTCTCGGGTTATTTTGTAAATACTATATATAGCTTAAGTTAGGTTTTTCAGAGGGAGTTCGACCAATAGACAATCTACCATTACATTTTGACTCTTCTCTTAGTTTTTAGGGTAGTTTATTGTTCTTTTATTGGAAAAGCCATGTTTGTTGGTTGCAAATTTTACCTTGTACTCATTGTTGATCAATCAAGCTTGTGGGTTTGCAACTTGTGGTGACTATTTTCTTCATTGTTATTGGTAAAACTCTCAACTATGTCTATCATGCGCATTTTTTGTGTGTTTTGCTTTAGCCATGAATAGCTAAGCACCCACAACTTGGGGTTGTGGGAACCATAGGTAGTCAAATTGAAATAACCTAGGTTTCTTGCATTTCCATGACTAGAGTTTTGCATGTATTATCTATTTCCCTTCATTTTTATTATTGTTTGGTGGTGGCCAACATCGAACACCACCTACTATCACTATCCCGACCAAGGTAGTTATGAATAGGAAAACGGAAGTAGATGACAGAATTTGATTGATGAGTTCTCGTCTAATCAACCAAACCTGACCAAGGAGAGGTTGACTGGGACTATTGGTAACGGTTAGGTACGCCATGGTGAAATTCAACCTTCACCTTCGAAAGAGGGCTAATGCAAATCACCAATTCTAGTTATGTTATCTAGGGTATTTGAGTTGTCGAACCATGGGGAACAAATTCCCGAGGTGTCCCCGAAATTGAGTATTTCCTTGCATCATAGTTAGTGTTTATTTTATTTTGTTTTTGAATCACAATCCCCCCCCTCCCCAAGTTAGAGATTGTAGTCACAAATACTAGAAATGATTAGTAATGAAGCCTTGTAGTCAAGCCTTGTATTCCCTGTGGATTCAACCCTAACCTCGGTAAGCTTAATTGCTGACAACGACTGTTTTCTTATTGGAGCGTGAACATCATCACTTTACACCTTTTGAAGCATATGGACAATCAACTATCTTGTGGTCCATCTTACCACACCCATAGCATACACCCGTGTTCCTCAAACATGTGCCATCATGTTTCCTCCCACACCTTGGGCATTTAGGACGAATCACTCTACTATTGCCCTCGGGCTTGGCATATGGAAGCCTACCTTCAATTCGGGCTTTCTTGGCCTTTCCCTCTCCACTCTTACCATTTGGAGTCTCAAGGGTACCCACCGATTCGTGGTGTTGGACGGTCACGACCTTGGTCAATACCCATAGAGCATTGTGAACCTCCACACTCGATATGTCGCCGTCCTGAATAGCTTAAGACATATTCTGAAATGTAATGGTTAGAAATTAGTAATAAGCCCTAGTGGACCTAGCTCTACCACACGACATAGATCATGAAGAAGGGAAACATTTCCTAAGATGTCTCATAGCCTTTTACTCATAGTTGTGGCGCGTTTCACAACCATGAATAAGACTCTAATCAACGTGGTGTGTTGGATACCAAGGACCATTAACAAGCTAGTGCTCTAATACCATCTTTATCACGACCCAAGCCTACGGCCTAGACGTGACATGGCGAATAGAGAACCCACAGGGACCCCAAATAAGCATCTTAGCATATCGTTACACATCCTTGATCGCGGAAGCAATTAAAAAACAACAAGAGAGCATAAAATAGGGATAAGGGACTAAGGGGAAAGTCATTCATAGCATAAAATATTCAAGAGTCAAGAGAAGTCATAGCTCAAGGCATAATTACACTACTTGTCCAACAACACCTCTATACATAGAATTGAGTAGGGCCCAATACACTTTCTAGGCTCAACCTCATAGTCAAAAGCATTCAACCGAAGAAAGAGAGTCATTTAGAGTTGAGGACTCACCAAACTTGCTTCAAAGAAAGCACTAGCCACGTGGAGGAGGAAGATGAACAAGTGGAGCTCCGATACCTACATGGTAACATCATGTAGGCATAGAGTATGTGTTAGTACGTTTGAATGTACTAAGTATGTAGGATGCAATTCAACAAGAGATAGACAACATAATCAAAATGCATAACTATAACTAATGAGTAGCAGAATAACAATATGACATGTATGAATGATGCTTGAAGTAAATCGTGCTTATATAAAACATTTTACATGTGTAGGAAGAGACCATCATTATAGACCAAGAAAATTAGTACTCAGAATCCAAGGCCTACCACCCCCTTGGGAGGTGATTGAGGTACATACCCCCCAACATGGTAGTCAAGGCCTACCACCCCCACCCCCCCATGAGGCGATTGAGATACATACCCCCAACATGGTAGCACGGTCCTACCACCTACCAAGTGAGGCGATTGAGGTACATACCCCCCAATATGGTAGCAAGAGCCTACCACCTCCCAAGCGAGGCGATTGACGTACATACCCCCAACATGGTAGTTCGAGCCTACTACCCCCCGAACAAGGCGTAGTCAACTTGCAACACTATAGATACTATTCATGAAATTGGCACAAACATATATTCCTTTCATAAAGTCATTTAACTCATATGCCATGCATTAGACCTTCAATATCTCAAGATTCCATAACCGGATATTTTATCAAACACTAGGAGGGTGCGTAATGCTAGTATAAAATCATGCAATTCAAGAGTTAAATCATGTGAGAAAAATCAATGCAAAACCACCCACAAACACTAGGTAACATCCTCTAACAAGTTTCATCAAAATCCTCCATCAAATCTCACAATAGGTCTTAGATTTATAACTCAAAACATGCATAATTGAACAATATTTCATGAAACCCCAATGTCGTTTATAGTCATAATCCATAATATGTAATACCCATAAGTAAATCAACTTGAAAACATACACTTTATATAAAAAGGAAGGTTGGGCACCATGGGTGAAAGGACCCAATGGTTGAAACCCACATACCTCAACTTTGGAGATTTCCTTGATGAAGATTTGAATGAGAACTTGAAGCCTTAATGAAATCTTTAAGGTCCGAAATGAGATTGGGACACTTGAATTTGGGTGAAATATTTGTATAAGTATTAGAGAGGGTTTTGGGGAATGTCTTGAATGATATATGGTTGAAAAATAACTAAGTATAGTTGATTTTACGCATAGGAGGGCCTAGGCCCAAGACCCCAAGGGCTTGGACCGAAATAGGAAAAACTGACAACAAAGTACACTGCTCTGCGACGGCTCCGTGTCGCGGAGCCAACACGAACAGCTTTTGGAAATTGAAATTTGGCGAAATTCATTTTTTGCTACGGGTCCTCTAAAATTTGGGTAATACCCATATCCCACTCAATTTCGCCCCATGAATAAGCATATGAAGTTGGATTTTTGATATCACGCACAGATTTTGAGATATATGAAAATTACGATTATGGGCACTTCCGAGGCACATTTCTGGGCACTTTTTGAGGTCATTTCACATGATGACCCTAAACCACATACATAATCTTGAATTAAAGGCTTGAAAGTGAATTTATCTTGAGCTTGAAGGTTCCATTCCGACCTTACAACTTGTAGGGTAATTATAGAGAGACATCGGGGAACTCATTTACTACAGTGACCGAATCAAGAGTAGGAACATGAGACTTAACATCCATGATTAGGCCAACATCATATTGAAAATACCTTTAGAAATAATTTTCATGGCTTTTATATTAGAGACAATCTTCTCTTTGAAGACAGAATTGGTTTCCTTCCATTCTAAGATGGGTTCATAGAAGACTTGGAATGTGACCTTACGGGTCCTACAATCAATAGAAGCATAAGATACATGCAATCAATCCATACCAAGAATAACATCAGAGTCGGTTATTCAAGCTCAACTAGATTACATGGAACGACTCTATGTAGGACTTACATGGGACAACTTTTATAGACTTTCTTGGCTAGGATTGACTCAACAATAGGAGTATAAATTGTATAGGGTTCTAACAAGACTTTCGGAGACACCTCAAACTGTATGGCAACATAAGGAGTAACAAAAGAAATATTGGCACTGGGTTCAAGCAAAGAATATACATCATAATCAAAGACTTCCAACATACTGATAACCACATCGGGAGACTCATCAATTTCTTGTCTAGCATGCAAAACATAGATTCGATTACCTCGTGACCACCACTTTGAGCTTGGGACCTTGTTACACTTGCTCTTTTTGAACCATTTGACCTTGAGGATGCCATTACTTACCTTTATTAGCAACAATAGGACAGTCAAAAATCTTGTGTCCCATCCTTCCACAACCATGGCATGCATCTGAACCTCTAAAACATTCACCAATATGATTCCTCCCACACTTGGGACATCTAGGAGGAATAGTACCACCTTTAACAACATCACCTTGAGCCTTAAGATTGGCCCCTTTCTCTTTGTCAAACCTTTGAGAAGCACTTTTTGAAGACCCTTGGCCTTGTTGGAATTTTCCACCACCAAACTTACCAATAGAAAACCCACCATCATAAAAAAAACTCTCTTGGATTCCCTTGACCTCATCTTTTGCAACTTTTCACTCACCACTTGTTCGGCATATGTCATGAGTCTAGACATATCCATTTTCTTAATGACCATAGCAGCCCTGCATTCCATCTTCGACAAATTGGACACCCCCAAAATGAACTTTTTCATATGGGCCCTAGATTTGGCCACCAAGGAAGGAGAAAATTTGGACAACTTAGTAAATTTGATGGCATACTCCCTCACACTCATCCCTCCTTGCTTTATGTTTTTGAATTCCATCACCTTAGCCTCCCTTAGCTTAAAAGGAAAGAAACGATCAAGAAAAGCGGCCTTAAAAATATCCCAATCAATGGAACCTTCTTCAACTCTCTCGAACTTCCATTGGGTAACCAAACTTGTGCCAAACTTGAGCCACTCCCTTAAGTTAATAAGCTGCTAGTTCAGCCTTCTCTTCGAAAGATACCCCTGTAATTTCCACCACCTTGTACACTTTATCAACAAACTCTTAGGGATCCTCACCCACCTTTGAACCATGAAATTACAAGGAATTTGTCCTAGAAAAATCCCTTATCCTTGAAGCCGGAGTATGAGTCTTTGGGAAGTAATAGCTTGAGCCAATATAGTGATGGCGACTCTGAACTCATCATTAAATACTTTGTCCTCTTATGGGACTTGGGGAGCTTGTAGAGCTTGCTCCACATTAGCATTATTTCCCCTTGGCAATGGATCACATCATGGAGCCATTTTTGAAAACACCAAATGACAAACGTTAGAATACGAAAGCTTCAAAGGCATAGTAAAAAGAAGTGAAGTTTTTCCTAAGGTGTCTCGTAACCTCCAATTCATGGATGTGGTGCACTTACACCAATGAATAAGCCTCTACTTGATGCGACATGTTGGACTCCCTATGATGCATTCAAAGATTGTGCTCTAATACCACTTTTGTTATAACTCAGACCTAGGGCCTAATCATGACACGATGAATATGACACCTGAAAGCATTGCATCTTCTGTGGCTGACAAGATGAGGGGAAGTGAGACTGCGATGGTTTGGACATGTGCAAAGAAGAAGTATCGATGTTCCTGTTAGAAGGTGTGAGAGGTTGGATTTAGGGGTTACATAGAGGAGTAGAGGTAGACCAAAGAAGTATTAGGGAAGGTGATTAGACAAGATATGACAAAACTTGATCCCATCAAGGATATGACCTTAGATAGGAAGGAGAGAAGGTCATGAATTAGAGTAGCTGACTAATAGGCTAGTAGGGATAGGTTGATGTCTGGCATTGGGGTATAGTAAGATAGTAGTAGTAGTCATGTCTTTATATCCTATGTTGTCAAGTATTTGTCTTATGTATGTTAATTTTATCATATTTACATACTATCGTGTGTTTTTTGTTATTAGTCATTCTTTCTTTTTCTTTTTCTTTTTCTTTTTAGTTTCCCCTTTTTTCCATATCTAGTTATTCTACTTATGGGTTTTTGAGAAAAGGGTTTCCGGAAAATAACATCTCTACCTCTGTAAGGTAGTGGTAAGGTCTGCGTATATTCTACCCTCTCCAGACCCCTGTTGTGAGAGTCCACTAGATATATTGTTGTTGTTGTTGGTTCAAACTACGAGTCGCAAACAAGGCTCATGGATTGGGTTGGTCTAAATGGAAAATTAACCAAGAGTGAGGGTCATTCAAAAAGGGTCTTTATGGTTCGTAAATGGAACTATAGACCGAAGAATGGGCTTTGGTTTGATGACTTGACTTGGTAGAAAATATAGTTTCTGAAGATTGAACTATGAACAAATGGGATGGCTCCTACTTAAGTTTACGTACCATAGGTTGGTCTTGTGAAAAAGTCCTGAGATTTGAAGATTTTCCTAAGTGTTGGGATACTCACGATGAGTCTACGACCCATAGACCAATCTACAAGTCTTAGATGGGTCTCATGGATTGACCTTCAAAGACCTAGATTCAGAAGTTTTGAAAATTGAATAAGATGAAACACATTGTATGGTTCATGGTTGGATTTATGACCCCTAATCAGGGTCGTGAACTGAGTGTTGACAATTTTAATGAATGGTATTTCTGTCCATTTCCCATGCCTTAAGCCCAAAACTACATTATTTTGAGAATCTTTTACCTCCTATATCAAACAAGAAATCCTTGTTCACCCCCATTCTCACCATTGTTAAACATTTCAAAATTTTCTAAGGAAAGAAATACTCTCCAAGGCAAGGCAACGTCAAGGCTTAGGTTTCCACATCAAGTGCTTCTTCCTCAAACTTCTTTAAGCCTTTCCTTAGGGTTATCTGTAAGTATGTGAGTTTGATTTGTGGGTTCTCCCAACCACAAAGTACCTCAATGGTTTCCTTTACCTTTTCTCTAAATTCTTGAAAACTAAGAGTTGCATGACCATGATTTAAATGATATTTATATGATGTATGTACATGTGTTTTGACCTTATTGATGTAATGTGATAATATACTATGAGTTTGTATGACTATTAAGTTAATTGCTATGATTTCACTATATAGGTTTTTGTAATATCCCACATCTCGAAAGAAAGGATCAAGGCTCAAAATTTTTCTTCCGGAAGAAATTTGTAAGGACCCAGACTTTCTAAGGACTTTATGAGGCAAGAAAGGTTATTTTCATGGGTTTTTGGCCAAAGTGCTCCACAAGGATACCTTCACGGGCTATGAAGCACCTCACTGGCCGTGAAGTGTGTTGTGGAGATGGCACTTGGCCATTTTTCCAGGTTGCCTTGTTGTTTAACCTAAGCCAATCTTATTATGTGTATTGGCCCTAGCTTGATAAACTTCCATTTATACATATGTGTTAGGATCAATTCCCTAGTTAATTAAGTGTATTATATGTGGTTTGGGGTTATAAGGAATCCATTACATCAAGCCAAGTTAAAAGAAATTCCATTGACTAAGTTTTTCGTATGAACCCGCGTAAGGGTTAACTTCAAATGATTATATCTTCTTGCACAATAATTAGGTGACCCATGACCTATCAAATTAAAGGTATTTGAATTACCGTTCCATCATATCCAATTTCACCTAATTCCTAGTTTGGAGAAAGAAGTTATGCCTGTTTTAGTAAAACCTATCCCCATGCTTTATTCTAAGGGTCGGGGGCATACCACAGACCTCACCACGGCCTGTGGTGCACACCATGGCAATGGTAGCAGTTCTATGAAAGTGCACGGTCCAGGCATCTAAGGGAGTTTTCGTAAGTGCATGGAGGTCCTTTGCCCCCTTTCCCAACACTTTTAGGCATGTGTTGTGACTAGTATACTCCCTTAAATCGGTTCCTATGCTATACTAGCCATCCCATGCAAGTTTTACACTTAAGAATCTCAAGACTCTCAATTCTAACACCTAAAAGTACTCTCAATCTTCACACAAGATTCAAGCTAGGATTTAATTGGAGTTTCAAGCCTAAGTTGATTTATACTCAATTTCTTCATTTTGAGCATTAGGTATGTGGGATTCATCCTTGGTTTCCTTCCAACCATGGAGCTCAAACTTCTTTTCATCTATTTTCATTACTTAAAAGTATGAGTTCCATGATTTGATCTTCAAATGTTTAAATTATGATATAGGTTACTTTTAAATGATGTTCTAGGCATGAATCAAGTCTTATTCTATTGATTTACATGGTTTTATGAGATTTGAACTTACATGTCCTTATGAACTATGAATTCATGTATGATTAGTCTCAATTACGATTCAAATGTTTATTTCTTCAAGGTTTATGCATGTTTTTATTTAATTAGAATGATTTGAACTTGATCCTCATGTACCATTTCTTTACTCTCATCTCTCATTCTGTGAACATGCATGTACATGGCTTTACATAAGATTTTGACTAAGAAAATGGACATGACTATAGTTAAGAACATGATTTGATATGAATTTGAGTATGACTTTGAATATGACTGATGAAATGATCTACCCCATGTATTAATGAGGATAAGTAAAACCTTCCCTTTACACTAGTTATGAATTTGTTATTCCTATGCATGATAATATGAACTATATAAGATTTGATCAAGCTTAGGATTATGTGGAAAGTATGAATGAGTAATGATGAAGGGCCTACACTTACATCACACGAGATAAGATCAAGGACTATTCTATGTTTTCTTAGTTTTGATATTACATGGATGGGTTAGTAGACAGCGCCCCTCCCATTGAATGGTATGACATGACTTATGACCTCTACTCCGTGAGAATTTACTTAGCACTGAGATGAACATCGGACTGAGGCTCATCCCCTTAATTGAGGTATGACCCACTAGTAGTGAATCTCATTATCCCATAACTACATGCCACTGTAGGTTAAAGGATCACCTGTTAGATGATTTTGACTCCTAGAGGGATCCTCCGCTAGATGAGGCTTAACTCCTTAGATAGACCACTCATTAGTAGAGGCTTTCTCACTAGTTAGCTTTAGTGGATCCACTTAGGCAACTGGATGTTCACCTTGGAAAGTGACTCCTTCTTTCCTCTGGTGCAGGGGTAACACCAGGATTCAATTTTATAGCTCATATCGTTAATGTCGGTTAATGGTGACTCTCACATTTGACTAATGACTCTTTCATGTTTTATGATATCTCACATATACTTATGATCTCTCAAGATTAAATATTTTTATACAAAGGCTTTTGCCATATTTCCCATGACTCAATAGTCTTATTATGATTTTAACTTTCATTGTTACTTACGACATTTTTACAAGGCATATGATTGAAAGTGACTCATGACTATATAGTGTAATATGGTATCATGGCATGCATGGCATCTTGTTATGATGGCCACTTCTCTGCATTGATTATATATATGTCTTTATTCTTGTTTCATGACTATGAAGGTTACTATTTTATACACACACACACACACACATATATATATACTGGTTTTGTCTTGCGTTTGTGTTTGTATATGGACTTTCGTAGGGTTAAACTGTTTTATGTACTTTAAAGAAACCTAAACCTATAGACTTTCCATATGTATCTACTGGTTTTGTATGTGTGCGCGTGTGTGCGCGCGCGCGCGCATGTTTGTGTATATAAAATGGTAACCAGCATAGTCATGAAACAAGAATAAAGACATATATATAATCAATGTAGAGAAGAGTCCATTATACCAAGATGTCATGCATGCCATGATACCATAGTACACTATATAGTCATGAGTCACTTTTTCGAAAATCATATGCCTTGTAAAAATGTCGTAAGTAACAATGAAACTTGAAATCGTAATAAGAGTATTGAGTCATGGGAAATACGGAAAAAGCCTTTGTATAAAAATATTTAATCTTGAGAGATCATAAGCATAGGTGAGATGTCATAAAACATGAAAGAGTCTGTAGTCAAATGTGAGAGTCACCATTTACCGACATTAACCATGTGAGCTATAACATGGAATCCTGGCGTTACCCCTACACTAGAGGAAAGAGGGAGTCACTTTCCAAGGTGAACATCCAGTTGCCTTAGTGGATATACTAAAGCTAACTAGTGAGCAAGCCTTTACTAATGGGTGGTCCATCTAAGAGTCAAGCCTCATCTAGCGAATGATCCCTCTAGGAGTCAAAATCATCTAACAGGTGATCCTTTAACCTAAACAGTGGCGCATAGTTATAGGACAATGAGATTCACTACTAATGGATATATATATATATATATATATATATATATATATATATGTATTACGTATTCGCATACTTACTACATTCAAATGTACTATTGCATACTCTACGCCTATGCTATATCATAATGTAACTGCAGGTGATCCTATTGTCCATTCCTGTGGCTAGATCCATATACTTAGACAATCCAAATTGGGTGAGCCTAATCCTTCAATGACAAGGCCCACTGCTTCTTTATCTCATTTTATGCTCATTCACTAGAGACAACTTTTCATTTATGTTTAGGGTGTGCCAAGAACTGTTTGAGCCCCCATCTATACCAATGGTTTAGAGCTATCATTTTTACATGTCTTGTTGACTTCAGATTTGTATTTCTTTCATCCTTTGTATAACTCCTATACTATGCCTATGTCATCTTCCGCTTATTATGTTATTCCCTCTATTGTTTACCTTGTGTGCTTATGATATCCTAAGGAGGCAAGTTTAGGGTTCCTTCAGGGATCTCATTTGTCGTTTTACGACTAGGCCCTAGGCTTGGGTCGTGACAAACTTGGTATCAGAGCACTAAGGTTTTGATGTGGTCCTCAGTGTCCAACGTGCCGCATCAAGTAGAGTCTTATTTATGTGTATGAAGCGTTTCACATATATGAGTAGGAGGTTACAAGGCATTTTAGGAAAATCTTCACTTATTCATGATTCATGTTGTACCATAGAAGGTTTCTTAAGGTTTCCTAACTCTAAAAAATGTTCTTTGTTGCCTTTTAGACAATGCCTCAAAGAAAAGCTCCCTAGCCTAGAGAGGCCCCGACTAATGATGGTCAGGAACCTCAAGGCCTTATGGGAGAGCTAGTTACTAATGCTGAGTTCTGGACCGCAATTGTTATGATGGCTCGAGCTATGGCTGCTCAAGTTAGCAGGTTGTTGCTCCTCCTCATAAGCCCCATCCTGCTACTAGAGTGAGGGACTTTTACCCGAATGAACCCTACAGATGGTTCGAGAGTCGGAGATCATAGATGAAGTGTACAAAGTTTTATCTATTATAAGGGTCTCTTCTAAAGAGAAAGTCGAATCGGTTGCATATCAATTGAAAGGGGTGGCTCAAGTGTGGTTTAATCAAGAGGTGACTGAAAGAGTTGTTGAGGGTCGATTTGTTTGGGAAAAGTTCAAATCTGCCTTCTTGGACCACTTCTGCCCTCTTGAGCTTAGGGAAGCAAAACCGTTCATTAACCTCAAACAAGGAAGCATGAGTGTGAGGGAGTATGGCCTCAAGTTCACTTTACTTTCCAAGTTTATTTTGGGAATTTCAGACTTGCTTATGAAAGAGTGTTGGATAGCTATGCTTGTGAGAGAAATGGATATCTCTTGGCTTATGATATATGTTGAACAGATTGAAGGAGAAAAGCTTAAGTTGGGTGCTAGGGAGATGTCTAAGAGGGCTCGAGTTGAGGATGACTTGTCTCTTGGTAAGGCTTTGGTACCAGATAACAAGAAGGAAAGACACCAATACCCCACCTGTCAGAAGTGTGACAAGATGCATACGGGGGAGTGTAAGGCTGGTAGAGATGGCTGCTTCGAGTGTGGGGAAATTAGGCACAAGAGGAGGGATTGTCCAATGACTACTAGAAGAAGAAGGGAGAGAGCTCAGGTTGCACTCATCGATGTGTATGAGATCCCTTAGGTCATGGTAATGATGGGTAGAAGTTAATTTTGTGTTTACTGTGCCAATTGATGTTGGATCCAAGCGTGTGACTTGTGTTGATGGGGTGTTAGGTTCTCATGCCCATTCTTATGCCTCTTTTTGTTCTGGCTTCCTTGTATGATTTAAAGTACATTCATGCTCATGGGACTAGAGTTGAATAATAATTATTGCATGAGTAGTAGGACTTCGTGAAATTGGTGTTGGAATGCATTGTTGCTTTAATGTGGGGGCTATTAGTTGTCAATCCTACTCTACTCAAGGCTATGATTATAAGATTCGTCATGTTTAATGGTCCAAACCCTCTCATTTCTAGGATCTCATGTCATAACATGTATGCATACTCATAAAACTAATTTTATATGATGTTCTTGGCCAGGTTTGAGGATTTCATGACTTTGTTGTTAAATTTGCATTCAACACTCGTATGGGCTATTCATGTTCAATTTGATCTACTCAATTTACTCTGTCTCTAATTTGAGGACGAATGATCCATAAAGTGGAGATTGTAATACCCCGCATCTTGAAAGAAGGGATCAAGGCTCAAAATTTTTCTTCCGGAAGAAATTTGTAAGGACCCAAACTTCGTAAGGCTTTGACGAGGTAAAAACATTTTATTTTTTTTTTGTTTTGGGACATTCCTTTTTTTAAAAAAAAAAATTATTTTTCTTTTAATCAAGTCTATTTTTTGAAAGTTTTTACCAATTTTTCCGGATGGTTTTTAAACCTCTTTTTTGGGATTTTTTTTCTAGACACTTTTTAACTTTTTTTAAAGTATTATTTGAAATTTTTTTTTTGAATATTTTCTTTTTGGATCAAGTCTATTTAATTGAAAAAGAATTCTTCGTGTAGGAATTTAACCGTAATAAAGGAAATCTGCTCCATTTAACTTTTATTATGTTTATTATATTTAATATAATTAAAATAATATATAATAATTAGAAAAAAATGGTGAAAAGATGATTTTGTCTAAAGAGGAGTCTTTTAATGAAGGACAAAAAGTCCAAACTACATTTCTAAGGGTCTTCATGCTTTTAATATAACTAGTCCTGTGAACGTGCATTGCACGTTTATTCCAAAAACTTAATTTAACTATGTCGTATATAAATTTTATACAATATATAGGACATAATTGTCAAAAAAATTAACAAAATACAATATTTAACTTTAAAAAGAGAAGAAGATAAAAAACAACAAATTAGGAACAAAGAAAAGCTCATAATTCCTCGAACTTGTTCTTTTTCTCCCCAACAAACTAATTCTTTCTTGTATAACTTCATTCAGACATAAAACAAACCACAAAATTTATAATATTAGGCAGATTATAATCATGATTCGGTCAATTTTGTCACACAAAACAAAAACGAATTGACTAATTTATGATTCAACTAAGAACTTGAAGCACATGTTAGACATTACTGCTACATCAAAATATATAGTAATAAACTCTAAAAGTAGTTTTCTATTTCATATAACAAATAACAAAATGTGATCTAATAAAATTTACGTAGAATATTTAGAAGTTTCACCATATTACTTAATGGTTTGAGGAAAAAATGAGTGAAAGAATAGTAAAATTGATAGATCAAGAATAAATTGTTACTTACCAGATAAGCTTTTAGCATCCAATGATGAAAGTTAGACACATTATATTCATTTATACAAGATGTTTCATGAGGAAAAAATCAATATAAATATGTTATTAGTGTTTATTGAACTAAATGATGGACAACAAAAAGTTTGGAAATATCTAGCAATTATTTAGTATTTAATAGAATGTTATTAAGTTACATAACTATAATTGATTTTAAAATTGACTATATTCATCAGAAATGTGAAAAGTCCTGAATGTTATTTTATAACTTACAAATAAATATGGTAACTTTATCACTCTTTAACTTGCAATTAAGTTAGTAAGTGAAAAGTTTGTGAAAATATTTTGATTAATCAATATTTAACTTATTAATTATTTTACAACATTTTGAATAAGATAGGGGTAAAATGGTATTTCAACTTTTAACATTGTGACTTCCCACTTTTAGTATAATATATATATAGATTACACACAAAAAATGACTAAAGATCATATTTGCTGCATTTGCTTCTTCAAACCTCCAAGAGGACCATAACCTTTCTCCTCTACCTTCTGCATGTAACAGCTACACCTATTGACGTTAAGATTAGCACCACATTTCAGGCACAAACCTTTGCATTTGGGATCACACACAGCACTAATGGTGATTTCAATGTGCACCAGATCTCTAATTTGTTTTGAAATGTCAATGACTTTATCTTCAGGAGGAAAATACAGCTGGTCTTCTAAAGGTATGCAACCATCATTGTCCTCCATTTCCTCTTCCACGTTTCCAAATCTTATGACTTTATCCTCTCCAAACATTACGCCCATGTCCAGGGTCTCCGGTTCCTCTATAGGTTCTTCACTCAATAGGAGTGAAAAGTTGGAAAAGATACTTTCTGCAGCTGGTTCACCGCACCTTCATAAATACAATATTCACCATGAGACAGAGACCAATATTTGTGCTTTTGAAGCAAAGAAAAATGGAATTTGACAACAAAATACCGAGCATTAGAATCAGAAGGTAGAGTTTTCAGATTACGTGTACATGTAAGATAAGAATTTTTTATTTTTCTGAACCATTTTTAAGGGACAAAGATAATCTAAACAATACAATCACTTTCAGCGATAATAAGAAAGATCTCTTTTAAGATGTGTGAAAGTGTGTGATCATCTCATCTAAAGGCTTAAGTAGTTCGAGAGAGCATACATGTATTACTTAATTATGTTTTAAATAGGGCCTTCACGTGCAGGCTTGATTCTTTTTTTAATGAGTCAAGAACATGAAATTCTTGTTGATAATAGGTGGTGGGAAGACTCAAACCTCAGACCTTTGCCTACTCTAATACCATGTTGAAGTGTGACTGCGAAGTTAGATTTTAATCTTATGGGTTGTGAATTTTATAATTCAAGTATCAATAAATTAGGTTCTAAACTTAATATTTGTCCATATTTACTAAACTTCTTAATAAAAACACACTATTTGCAAGATCGAAACCCACTTGGTGCAAACAATTTCTGAGGGTCATTGGACCAGGTAAAACCTGAATTACCCGTGGTGCACTTGCGGGAAACTCCTTGCCGAGGGCCTGTGCACCCCCGGGATTAGTCGGGGCTCTAAGAGACTCGGACAACCGGTGCAAATCAAAAAAAAAAAAAATACACTATTTGAGCAAAAGTTATTGGTTTCAGCCGAAACTGGACCATCTCACCTAAAACCTTAAGACATTCGAGAGAAACACTTTTATTTACTAAACTATGTTTTCAACAATGTCTACATTCAACTAAACTACTGGAAAGTAAATGTTCAGGATTATGTCAAGAAAATTTATGCTTTTTGATCCAACCCCCCCCCCCCTCCCCCCACTAAAGTGTTCAGGATTATTTCAATGTTTTGGTCATGTTAAAGAGGTCCGTTTTTCGTCCATTTCAGACAGTAGTCACCAGTTGACCACCTTAGTCAGATGTAAAACTCGGTACTAACCTTCCTTCACAATCTGCAGGTAACACAAATTCAAGGCTAGTCATCATGAGAAACTCTCTACTCAATTTTTTTCGGGGGGTGGGGGGGGCGCCCAGAAATTCCCAAGGGCCAGTCCCTCCCCCATTCTCCACTTAAATATCAGTATGTCTATGGCACGGTACGAAACCATGACATGCACCTAACTCACACATCACATGGATGTGCTGGCTCCTACCACAAACCAAAGTCATGGGGTCTTCGAGGCTGGTCATCATCAAAGACTGATGTGGGATTTCTTCCAATTTTGATGTACTTAACACCATTTTGGCTTCCACCAGAGCAATGTTGTCAAAGTCACACTTTAAGCATGCTTAAGCCCTGAAGCGAGGCTCAAAACGTGTTGAGCGCTTCACTCGCTTAATCTGTGGTTCAATGCCATCATCAAGGTTCTAAGACATACTTTTTCTTGCCAATGCGCGTCCTGTGAAGAGGCAACACTAAACAATTGTTGTTTCACTTTATCATAATCTCCTTTCAATTTCTTTGTTCATGTATTTGTCATTCATGCTTATAATTATTAATCTTGAAATAAACATGTATATATTTGTATTTTTACTCCTTTCGCGCCTTTTTCATTAAAGTCAACCCTTTATTTGTTCTTAAAGCCCCAACAGGCCTTACATCTTTTTTGCATTTTTTGCTTCTGATAACACTGCACCATGACCGGTATTATCAGAAGCCATATACTTGGAAAGTCCTTCATCAAAGTCATTCATGTGTCCTTATGTATTAGCAGAAGTAGTTATATGAACTTAGGAAGGCGCAAACAATTAGCAGGAGTATATATTGATTTCCAGCATTCACTTTAACTCAAGAAACACTAGGAATTCAACAGAAAGAAGGAAAGCCCACGCAGGTCATCAGAACTACCAAAGTTGCAGAACTCACTTTTATGCTTTTTGTGACAATTATGTAGAAGAAAATCGTATAAATTACCAAAATGAATGGATCAGGGAAGGTTTTAAGAAATGAATGTGAAGGATTGACAGTTCAGAGTTTTAAGGAACAAAAATCTTTTCATGTGGAATTTTAGATAGAAGAAAGCAGCATCCACATACACACAAAAACGCACACACACAGAAACCCCATTCTCCTTCTCCTGATGGCTGCAAAATCTTGCCTGAATCAGCTTTGCACTTGGAGTTCAAGGAAGAAGCTTGGATACTACTAAAATACAGTAATCAAACTGAGAAGTTTATTCTTGCAGCTTTGGAAATTCAGCACAACCATCAAAGGGCAAGCAGACCGGAGATATATCTTTACCTCCTTTGGATGTTTCTAAATCATCAAATCGATAATTTTAGAAACTTTGAAAGAGGTATACAAAAGTAAACTTCAATTCATTCTCTTTGCATGAACAAGAATTTTGAAACAGAAGAATAATTATGTTGCTCCTGAGCGATCAATCAATCTACGCCCCACCAAATTTACTGTCTATATGAGTCATCTAACCTCTTTATTTATTCTCTGCTTGGCCCCATGTGATTACTCCTTGTGTCTCAATTTATGTAATAAACTTCCCTTTTAGTCTGTCCCGAAAGAATGATTTAGATTTCAGTTTTCACATTTTATCCTTAATGAAGTGATTTATAGCCGCACAAATATTAATGACTTGTTAGACCACAAGTTTTGAAAGTCTTTCTTTTCTTAAACTTCGTGCCCAGTCAAAGTACATCACATAAAAAGCTTGAGTTTTAAGGTTTTCAGCTTTACCTTTTAGCAATTTCAATCATAAAAAGTATCACATCCACAAACTAGTGCATAGGGAGGTCCGCATGGTACCTGATGGTCAAGCCATCTAGTTTTATCCTCTATGTATGGAACTTCTGTAAATATTCATGGAACTATTCTATCTTTCATATACTTTATGATCTTTCAATCAGCAGCGATGAGCAGATACTCAACAGTTTTTCTGGAAGATTCATTATTTTTTTTAATCACTTGTGAGTTGTGATGATTAGATACTTAATGGGTATAGATTCCTCAAGTTCACTGAGTTTATTTGATGGAATTTTTTAGGCTAGCAATTTTATAGGTGCATCTTCCTAATTTTTATCAAATTTGTATACAAGTGAAGATGGGACTAACGTGAGAACCAAATGGATGAAACGAAGAAGACACAAGTGGAAAGCCAAAAGGAAGGCACGACCGCACAGCCAAGTGCACAGGTGAGGCAGTGAGCAAGAAAAGGCTGGAACTGCTGCGCGGTAGGTGGGCGTTTGGAGTTCCAGCTGTGTGAGAGCACCATGTCAGGCATGCAGTTTTAAATTGAGGAGAATTCTGGAATTTTGTTTGGCAGATCCCCATGCTATAAAAATTACAAACTCATCCAAATTTAAGGGCATCTAGGTCTGGAGAGGAAAAGGAGAAGAACGCAAGGAAGACGTGGTTTTAATGTTTTCTCCAATCCAAAACTAAAGTTTGGGGTTGAGAGATCGGTCGTAATGTCTTCTTGCTTTTAATATCTTTTTGTGAACTCTTCCACCTCTGTGTAGTAAACATTTTATAGGGAGTTTGGCATGAAACTATATGTAATCATTCATTAGATTTTATACTAATGATTGGTTGCCGAAATTTTGCAATTGTTCAAATTAAATTGTTTTCTATCATTGACAAAAACAGTCAAAAGCTTGAAATTAACAAGAAACTGAAGTTGGCGCAAACAAATCTTTGGTTTTTTTAGTAAGATTAAGAAAGAAACAGAATCAGCAGTGGAAAATTATATTCAATATCAGCGAAGAAAGCAACTCAACATCTGCAACAGCAACAGATCATCGGAATCCTTGACGATGGCGACAATTCGGATGATCTTTGCAGGCAAATTAGGGCTTCTCAGGGAATTGGATTTTTGAAGATTTATCCAACATTCAAGACTTATCCATTCAAGAACATATTTCGGGTTCTCCTCTTCAAGTTCCAGGTTTTCTTGTCAATTGTAATGAGTTACCTTCAGCTAAAATATTCAGAAAGCAAAGAGACTGCATCAGGCTTGAGCGGAGCCAACTAGAGTTCTTAAGTTTATCGATCAGAAATAATGCACTCTTATTCATATGAATCGTGCATTTGAGCTAGAGCCAGATATGATGTACTTCCAAACTCTGTTCCCAAATCATTCCTCAGATTTTATCCTTAAAAGGGTAGTTAAGTTATTCCTATGAATACTTAGTGTTATTTGATCCCCCCGAAGGAAAGTGATTGAAGACTTTTGTAAACCATAAGTCATAGAACAACCCTTGAGTTAGAAAGATATAGAAACCATGAAGAGTGGAAATAGTAGATAATTGAAATAGGTAGCTAAGAGTCATGTGGGGATAAGCTAAGAAATGGGGTGATAAGTCAAGTCCCTCCTAATTTTTTTGGTTAAAAAGTAGTAAATATCATCTAACTTTCATGATAGAAGGTAGAGAAAGAGTTGTTAGATAGTATGTGATGGAGTATACTCAACTAAGAAAGGAGTTGATGTTGACATGTCATTGTGTTAGTAAAAATCAAGTATAGATGTTGCAAATAGCATAAAGTGGTAGACCTAAACTAGGCTCATGATTTTGAAAAAAGAAAAACATGAGATTTATAGAGTTATGAGCTTAGATACGTAAGGAGGTATAATGGATAAGATAGATACTACTTAACTTATAAGAGGGATTGTGATGAAAGACTATACTTAGATTTACCATGAGATAAAGGTTGATTTCTTAAGTAGTATAATATGTAAAGAGTATGAATGTACATGTTTAGCACTAGACTTTAAGCTTGAACTTTAGGTGAGCATTATGAAAAGGGGATGGTATGACAAGAGTGATACTATTAGTTAGAGATTTGCTCAAGTAAGCTTGGTATAGCCTAAGGGAGAAATTAAGATGTTGACTTGAAAGAAATGTGATGTTACGAGTACGGTGAATATGACCCTCAGATGAAAATAGTGAATGGAGGCTAAGTCATTAGGTAAGAAAAGAGCCTAAGATGTATATCCAAGATAGTATATAATTGTGTGAGACTTTAAGTTTATGATTTACTATGGTAGGAGTCGTCATTCTAGGAGGCGTAATAGCCAACATCGTGGTGGTCACCGGTCCAATCAGGGTGATGAGCAAATTGGAACTGTTGGAACATAGCTCGATAGGGGCAATGGCCAAATGGGTCGTAGAGTCCATTGTTATACTTTTCATAGGAGACCAGAGGCAAAGGCATCCGGTGCTATTATTATAGAAACTTTTCTGATCTGCGATCAAACGGGCTATTTGGGTACTATTTTCTTAGTAAGTATGATGCGTTCTAGTGGTGGATCTAATTATTTTTCATGGTGTAGTACTAGTGGTATATGAAAATGAATACGTCAATGTCAAGTGCAAATATTAATTACTAAAAGAGTTATTAGTTGTATCATATGCTCGTATAATGAGAATCCGTATTGCATCCACATTTGAGAAACCAACTAGTTTGCTACTATGAACACTTGGGTTAAGCATTGATAAGAAAAATTTTTAGTGATGGATCTTTGGTACAACTATGGGTAGGTAGTAAAATGTACGTCAAGGATTTTAAATGAGGATTAGTGATTTCATAATAAGCTCCAAGGGAGTAGATTGATATTGGAACGATAAGCTTATGGATAAATAAAATCCCAACGAGTAACTTGGGAGAAGGTAATGGAGGATTTTAGTAGGAGAGGGCATTAAAAAAAATCGGGTTAGTCCTTTGGATTCTATTGGTATAACTAGGTTCAAAGTATCATGTCGATGAGAAGGTTCGCTTTAAGATGATGGCAATGGCTACTGAGCGTAATGATAATAAGAATTGATGATGGATTATGATCAGAATGTAATCATATGATAAGAATTCTAGACTAAATGAATTTGGTATGGTAATAGTGACTTGTGAATCTTTAAAGTTATGAGTAACTACTATTTGATGAGTAACGTGATCGTATGAAAAGATGTAGAATGTGTTGAGACACTGCTGGAATAGAATTAAAAAGAGCTAGAGTTGAAAATGAATAAAATTAGTGAGATGTAGGTTAGCCTTTAGAAAGATACAAAAACAAAGACATTTATTCTAATGGTAAAGGTCAAAGATGTATCTTTCGAGAGAGTGGAGAATTGAATTCAAAGATACGTGGCTCTACCTATTCTACTTTGGCTATGGTGACAACATTACGTATTACTAATTTGGGTTTAGAAAATTATTGGGTAATATATGGAAAAAAAATCTATATATGTGCGGTTTGAATATGGTGATAAGCTCTCCTTGTGATTTTGAGTATGGTAATTAGTACATTGAATTTTTTCTATAAAGGATATGTTAAAGTCCATAAAAAGGCGATCAATAATAAATTAAAATACATGAATTCATAAAGGTCTTCATGGTATGAGTTAATGTTGACAAATAAAGGGGAATTGGGTTATATGATTGGAGTTAGAATTCAAGTTCTTCATAGTGAGTCTATTTTCATAGAAGTATATTTTGTCAAGGTATGAATTGGTAAAGTATGAAGTGATCGAATTGTATTGGACATTGAATATTTAAAAAGGTTTAGGCATGATTTGGATTGTAGAGTTAGTTAGTTTTAGCTATTAAAGGACCTAAAGAAGTCTATTACTTAAAGTTTCCATTTAGAGTTGAGAAAAAAAAATATCATGAGTTACTGGTTAAAGGATATGATTGGTGGACAAGTTAGTTAAAGAAATAAAAATCAGATATATTGAACTGGTTAATGCATTTGAGATTGACGAGATGAAAGGAATCTAAAAAAAAGTAAAGGAATATGACATCTCGAATAGATCTTTCATTCGAAGTTAAAGGTGATATGGATTTTCACCTTTGAGTTCAGACATGATCACATAATGTGATCAACTAAGTCGGCACAAACTTATTTGGGGTTTCTTCATAATTTTTACAAGAAATGAATTTAATTCAACTGATGAATAGTAATGTAAGGAAGATGTTGCATTTATTTTAATTTGGATTATGTGAAATTATGGTAGATGACTTATGAGGGAACTATGGTATGGACCTAAAGTTGTTGAGACTACACATACTATTGTGATGAGCTCTTAGTAAAGGTAAGGTACTATTGTGATGCCCTCTCGGTAAAGTAGTGTGCTTATGGAGACCCAATCATTCTAGATATGAAAGAATAGATGTTGCTTTGGAGCAATTGAAGTTTTTTTGTAATTTTACAAGTGTCGTCTTGATCATAAAAGTTTATAAAAGAGCTACCATGATTACTTATAATTGTCCGACGATATTAAGATTCATCTCATTATTGAGGTCATGTTCTTGCTATATATGATTGAATGTGGGGTCTGTTGAGTCTAGCTCTATCGCTCTTAAGGGTTGTTTACAGTCACTGCTATTGATCTATTATTTTTGATAGTGTTGTTAAAGGTTCTATATGTTTGAATTTATCACTTACTAAGTGATTGCTTGCTCATTTCCTTCATTGAGTTAGAAAATTTAATTTTCTATGATGCAAAATTTAATTTTCTATGATGCGTATCCGATCTTTAAAGCTCACATTTTATAACTTAAGCTCATGAGAAGATTTGATCGTAAGATTGAAATCTTGATAAGATCTGTGATGGTTTTGCATTATGAGTGAGGGATGGTTGATTCAGATTCATTTCTGATTGTAGCCGATATTGTTGGTTTAGAATTTTCTCATGATTATGTGAGAAAAGATTTGTCCACATAGTTGTGCTATGATGGAGTGAGTTTTGGTTCTGATTGGGGCCATGAGTTAGTCTGTGACTTGGAAATTATTCTTTATTGTAGATCTGCCAAAACTTGATTCAAAAGTTCAATTCTTAGTAGTTGATCTTAATGGATGATTTTAAGGAGGAACTTAAATGAAGAGACGAACACCGACTTTAGAATATCATAACTCAAGCTTTTGGTAACACCGATTATTCTTCCTTCTCCTTTTTTGGACAGTTCGAGGACGAACGGTGGGTAAAGTGGTATCTGTTGTAACGATCCGTCAAGTCGTTTTGAGAAATAAAGTTTCTTATATTATAAAAGATTTATCTCGTAAATTTTAAGGGGGCTTTTTGAACTAGTAAATAATTTTCATTATTTAACGAAAAAATAATTTTAGATAATTAGTTTAGCTAGTGAATTAAAATAATAATTTGGTTAATATCCCATACTAATTATTCCATATTTATTAAAAATAGGTTAACAGAATTTATCACTTTTAGTACTAATTTAATATTTTTATATAAAAAAAGGAATAAAATAATAAATATAGAAAAGAAAAAAAAGAAAAATAAGTAGAATGGCTTCAACAGCCCTAAGAAAAGAAAGAATCAGAAAAGAAACGAATGAGTGACGCAACAGAGACACCAACGATCAGCACAGAACAAAAATAATGCGGAGAAGAAAAAGAAAGGGAAAAAGGGAGAGAAAAATCATGGTTCTCGTCTCCAAGCGTCAAGGTAATTATTCTCGTCCTTTCTATTAAACTTTCATGAGATTATGAATAGATTTTTAGGGTAGAAACATGTACAATCTATGTTCAATTAAGAAAATATAGCCCTAGAGTTCTTAGAATAAAATCTTGATTTGGGGGTTGAATAACGATCCGTTTTAGCTAAAATTTGACGTATAAGTTTATTTTATTATGGGTAAACATAATCTGGAGAAAAATTTCAAATTCGAATTCAGGAGAAGCTAGAGGTGGCCCCTGTGGCTAACAAGATAAGGGAAGCGAGACTGCGATGGTTTGGACATGTGCAGAGGAGGAGCACCGATGCCCCTGTTCGGAGGTACGAGAGGTTGGATTTAGGAGTTACCCGAAGGGGTAGAGGTAGACCGAAGAAGTATTGGGAGGAGGTGATCAGGCAAGATATGGTGAAACTTGATCTCACCGAGGACATGACCTTAGATAGGAAGGAGTGGAGGTCGCGAATTAGAGTAATAGGTTAATAGGTTAGTAGGGTTAGGTTTGTAGGGTTAGGTTAATAGGTTGTTGCCTAGCTATGGAGTATAGTAGGGTATTAGGTCAGTCATGCCTTTATATCTTGTGTTGCCATTATTCGCCTTGTATATGTCAATTTTATTGTATTTGCATACCATCATGTGTTTTTATCACGAATCGCTCTGTGTATTTACTTTTCTTTCTTACATGTCTTTCATATCTAGTTTATTCTGCTTATGGGTTTTTGAGACGAGGGTTTCCAGGAAATAGCCTCTCTACTTCTATGAGGTAGCGATAAGGTTTGCGTACATTCTACCCTCCCCAGACCCCACTTCTGGAATTCCACTAGGCATTATGTTGTTGTTGAGGTGATTTTTTGACCCGATTTTGAGTCAAAAATAAAATATAGCGATATGGGTGTCATTGGATTCTTATTCTTACAAATATTATATATTTGATAGATTCAAATCATTTTGAGGCATTAAAGAGAGGAAGAAAATTGGTGGATTGGCTTGCTTAATTTCGGTTCTTCAGTTTGAGGTAGGTTATGGTTCATTATATATATTAGATAAACTCTTAATAGCAATTGATATTCATTGTGTGATATCATGAAATTATTCCACGCATTTAATTATTGTAGTTTGGATGATTATATTGATATGTGTTTTGATTGGTCTACAATCCCAAGACCATGGAATACATAGTCTTGAACTTGTCTTATCAAAATTATGCCTTGAATAAAGAAGGTTTGATGAAATATTGTTAATGAAGTGGAAAGTAATGATAAAGAATGATGAATTAAATATAATTGGATCGAGTGTCACGTTCCGACACGGTATAATTGGATCGGTTGTCACGTTCCAACACGATATATATATATTGGATCGGGTGCCACGTTCCGACACGATAATGTTAAAGGAAAACATATTAAAATGATTTAATTCATTCAATCTCAAATAACACATTCCCCAACAGAAGCGTGGTGTGGAGGCTTGAGTCCTCATGTGTGTTCTTGATATTGTTGACAGATCATATACTTGTTTTATTGTGTTTTCACTTATACTTGTTGTTTGTTGCTTGCCACTGTTAAGTGCTATAGTTGATTTCCTGATATTACTTTATGTATATTGATTTCAATTTGAAGTCAATAGATGACACCTACTCAGTACATGTGGCTCATACTGACTCCTACTTGTATTTTTCTTTGTTTTACTTTTGTGGAGTGCAGCGAGTGTTCCATCAACTTCGACTCGCCCTTAGCTCTAACCGGTCTTCGAGATATCAGATTTTAAGGTGAGCTAACCTTCCAGCTCGTGTTGGATTCTATCAGTTATGCCATGATATCCTTAGTTTTGGACATAAACTATTTTATTTTTCTATTGTGGTGTTGCTACCCTTAGACTTAGTATTTGAGATTAGATGTCCTTGATGTGATGACTTTTAGGTTTTGGGGAAACGATATGTAATAGACTCTATTGATGGTTTTATTATTTCTTACTTTCATAAGTTGAGCTGCTAACATAGGTTGGGATTTGTATTGTTGGTTAGCCCACTTAGGAGGTTAGGTGTGGGTGCCACTCACGGCCCATTTTGGGCTGTGACACTTAAAAGGAGACAAATTAATATAGCATGTGTTCAGGAGACCATATGAGTAGGTACTAAAGCTCATGACGTAGACAGTTTAAATTATGGTACTCTGATGGTTCTAGGAATAGAAATGGAGTAGGTATCCTAGAAGATGAGGATCTTAGAGAGTATGTGGTTGAGGTCAGGAGGATTAATGATAGGATGATGTCTATTAAACTTGTGATCGGTAGTCATATGGTGAATGTAGTTAGTACCTATGTATCTCAAGTAGGCCAGAATGAGGAAGTCAAAAAACTCTTTTAGGAGGACTTGGATGAGGTTGTAAGAGGTATAGCGGACACAGAAAAAATCTTCATTGGGGGAGATTTTAATGGGCATATTGATGCAATTTCTAGTGGTTTTGACGATGTTCATAGAGACTTTGGTTTTAAGGAGAGGAATGGAGGTGGGACGTCTCTCTTGGATATTGCTAAAGCCTTTGAGTTGGTTATTGCTAGCTCATGTTTCCGGAAGAGAGAAATCCTTTCGTAGTATGGTGGCTAAGACTCAGACTGATTACTTACTCCTCCAGAAGGGTGATAGAAGCCTTTGTAAGAATTGCAAGGTTATTCCGAGTGAAAATATTTCCACTCAACATAGGCTTCTCGTGATGGATTTAGAGATTAAGAGGGATAAGAGAAGAAGGCTATTTATGCCCAACCGAGGATAAGATGAGGAGCTTTCTGGGGAGATGGGGGAAAAGTCGAGTAGTTTGGGGGCTTGAAGTAGTAGGGGAGATATGAAGATCATGTGGGACACTACTGCTGGTTGCATTAGAAAAGTAGCTACCGAGGTACTATGGGTATCGAGAGGGACCTTTGGTGGGCGTCAAGGTGATTGGTAGTGGAATGGAGAAGTTCAAGGCAAAGAGAAAGCTAAGAAGATGCTTATACAAAGAGGTTGGAGTGCATGGATGAGGATGAAAACGAAGGCTTAAGATATCTATACGACGACAAAGATAGAAGTGAAAACGGCGGTCACGAGTGTTATGCCAACAGCGTTTGAACGCTTGTATGTTGAGCCAAGTGAAAAAGGAGGGGGCAAGAGATTGTATAGGCTCACGAAAGAGAGAGAGAGAGAGAGAGAAAAGCTCATGACTTGGACCTAATGAAGTGCATCAAGGATGAGGGTGAGGTGTTGGTGGATGAGATTTCCATTAAGCAAAAGTGGTAAGCTTACTTTCATAAACTCTTAAACGACAAAAGGGATATAGATATCAAGCTGGGTGATTTGACGCACTCCGACAGTCATCGAGATTTTGGTTACTGCGGGCATTTCAAAGCTGAGGCAGCTAGACATGCTATTAGTAGGATGCACAGAGGGAGAGAGATTGGACCCGATGTCCGATGGATTTTTGGAAGAACACGATCAAGGATGGTATGGAGTGGTTGACTAAGTTGTTTAATGCTATTCTGAAAACTGCTAAATGCCTGATGAATGGAGGAATACAATGATTCCATTGTACAAGAACAAAGGTGATATCCAAAATTGTAACAATTACAGGAGTATTAAGTTGCTAAGCCACACTATGAAGGTCGGAGAGAGTGGTGGAGAAGAGGGTGAGAAAAGGAGTGTCTATATCTGAGAATCAGTTTGGATTCATGTCGCGGTGGTCGACTATTGAAGCAATTCATCTTGTTCGGAGACTAGTAAAAAATACAGGGAAAGAAAGAGAGACCTTCATATGGTGTTCATTGATCTTGAGAAGGCATATGACAAAGTTTCAAAAGATGTCCTATGAGGTAGGTGTCTAGAGGGGAAAGATGTTCCAATGGTGTATATTAGGGTGATAAAGGACATGTATGACGGAGCCAAAACTCGAGTAAGGACAGTGGGAGGAACCTTAAAGTATTTTCCTATTAAGATGGGACTTCATCAAGGATCTGTGTTGAGCCCTTTTCTTTTTGCCTTAATAATGGATGAGCTGACACAGCCTACTCAGGAAGAGGTTCCATGGTGTATACTCTTTGCGGATGACATAGTACTGATTCATGAGACTCAGGATAAAGTTAATGGTAGGTTAGAGGTTTACAGACATACTTTAGAATCCAAAGGGTTCAAACTAAGCAGGACCAAAACAGAATACTTGGAGTGCAAATTCAGTGTTGAAAGGGATGAAGCAGACATTGAAGTAAGGCTTGCCACTCAATCTATTCCCAAGAGAGATAACTTTAAATATCTTGGATCCATCATCTAGAGTAGTGGCGATATCGACGATGATGTCACACATCATATTGAGGCAACATGAACGAGATAGAGGCTTGCCTCTGGAGTATTGTGTGATAAGAAGATATTTGCTCACACCTCGACTAATCAATTGGCAACTTGTGACTATAAATAAATATAGGTGTTGCATAATCCTGCAATCAAGGCTCGCCTGAACATCAGATATCCAGATTATTCCTAAGCATTAACCACTCAGCCATCTCCTTGTGGACATGACCATGCTTCTATCTCAACATTTGCAGCTATTGAACATCCATATGTCGGATGTTAGAAACCAATATTTTACTCGTTGGCCTCATAGTTGTTTTATACATTCTGCTTTGTCGCATATCTTTTTATAGCGTAGCATTTTTCCTTTTCAATGTTCCTATTTAATTTCATGTGTATCAACCTCAATTATCATATAATTCCCCCAAAAGACCGAGTCTTGAGTGTCAATACAAGTTATGCTGCTTTAATCAAGGTATTCCTCCCTATTAGCAATAGCTTCTCCAGTTGCCCCCACCACCTTTTGCCCAAAGGCTTGGAAAGAAAAAAGAGGAAGGTAAGTTTGAACAGTTTTTGGCGGTGCTTAAAAAATTATCAGTGGACCTGCCTTTAGTTGAGGCCCTTGAGAGAATGCTGGGGTACGCTAAATATATGAAAGATTTTATCAAGAAGAAGTAATGAGTTAGCCAAGACCTTTCCCAATGTTTTCAACATTTCAGTGCCATCACCACAAAAATCTTTAGTGCAGAAGCAAGAAGATCCGGGTGAATTCACCATTCCATGCAAAGTTAGGGAACTCACATTTGCTAGAGCACTATGTGATTTAGGAGCCAGCATTAACTTAATACCTCTTGCCATATTCAGAAAGCTTAGTTTGGGTAGCCTTGTCCCTACAATGATGTGTTTGCTGATGGTAGACAAAATGGTCAAGAAGCCCGTGGGGATACTCTACGATGTGTTGATCAAGGTAGATAAATTTATATTCCCTGTAGATTTTGTTATACTTGACTATGATGTTGATTTTGCATCTCCTATCATCTTGGGAAGTACTTCCTTAACCACAGGTAGAGCACTGGTTGATATGGAAAAGAGTGTGCTTACTTTCAAGTTTGGTGAGGAAGTAATTATGTTTCAAGTGGGCCACAAGTTGTGTTAATGAATTTCGATGGTGAGACTATTCCTGATTATGAGAAAATAGTGAATGCTCTCGGAGTGTCATTTAGGTCGAGGCGATAGGTCAAGCTGGAGTTGGACTTGAGCAATAGGGAAACCCCACCCACTAAGCCATCTATAGAAGTCCTACCTGACCTAGAATTGAAGGCATTACCAACACTTCTGAAATATGTATACTTGGGAGAAATAATACATTACCCATCATAATTTCAGCTGATTTGAGCGAAGCCCAGGCAAAGGCTCTTGTTTCAGTTCTCAAATGATTTAAAAAGGCAATTGGATGGACAATTGCAGATATCATTAGCATACCTCCAGGGTTGTGTATACACAAGATTCAACTCGTCAAGGATTACAAACCAAGTATTGGATATCAGAGGCGGTTAAATCCTCCAATGTAAGAAGTGGTTCGAAAAGAGATCATCAAGTGGTTAGATACAGGATGATTTACCCTATCACCGACAATGAATGGGTAAGCCCCATGCAATGTGTCCCCAAAAAAGAGGGTATCATCATGGTGCCAAATGAAAAGAATAAGTTAATTCCTATGCGACCAGTTACTAGATGAAGAGTGTGCAGGATCTACCAGAAGTTGAATGCTTCCGTGGAGAAATATCATTTTCCCATGCGATTCATGGATCAGATGCTTGATAGACTTGTAGAGAAGGGTTGATATTGTTTCATTGATGGTTATTCTGGTTATAATCAAATTGTCATTGTACCTGAAGATCAAGAGAAGGCCACTTTTACATGCTCGTATGGCACCTTTCCATTTAAGAGAATGTCACTTCGGTTATGTAACGCTCCAACAACATTTCAAAGATGCATGATGTCAATTTTCTCTGATATGATAGAAAGCACTATTGAAGTGTTCATGGATGATTTTAGTATGGTTGGTCAATCTTTTGAAGAATGAATGTTGCATTTTAGTGACGTATTAGAAAGGTGTGTTAAGAGTCACATAGTGTTGAATTGGGAGAAATGTCACTTTATGGTCAAAGAAGTTATCGTACTTGCTCACAAAATTTCAGGCAAGGGAATTGAAGTGGATAAAGAAAAAATCGAGGTTATAAACAAATTACCACCACCAATTTTGGTAAAAGGTATTAGGAGCTTTCTAGCCCATGCCAGATTCTACTTCCGCTTCATAAAAGATATTTCCAAGATCTCACAACCCTTGTGTAAGTTGTTGGAGAAAGATGCCAAGTTTGTGTTTGATGATGCATGCATGTATGCCTTCGAAGAACTGAAAACAAGGCTGACCACAACACCCATTATCGTGGCACCAGATTGGTCACAACCATTCAAACTAATGTGTGATGCAAGTAGGTTGCACTAGGTATGGTGTTGGGGAAACGAAGGGAAAGAATTCTGCATCTGATCTGTTATGCCAACAAAGCACTGAATTTAGCCCATAAAAATTATACAATGATTGAACAAGAATTGCTTTCTTTAGTGTTTTCCTTTGAAAAATTTTGGTCATACTTGTTGGGGGCTAAGGTGATTATATACACAAACCATTTGGCGCTCATAGATCTGATGGCCAAGAAGGATGTAAAATCAAGATTGATAAGATGGGTACTTCTTTTGCAAGAGCTTAACTTTGATGTGATTGATAGAAAGGGGTAAGAAAATCAAGTAACCCTATCATCTCTCTAGGTTGAAAGATGAAGCTATGGTGAAGTTTGACAATGGTCTTGACATAAATGACTCATTCCCTGATAAGAGAGTTTTGGCGGCCTCACATGATCTTATACCTTGGTTTGCAAACTGTGCTAACTACTTGGTAAGTGATATAGTGTCGCTTGAGTTAAACACCCATCAACGTCACAAGTTTATGCATGATGTAAAGAAGTTCTTCTGGGATGAGCCATATTGATTTCGCATTTGCATGGATGGGATCATCCGTCGATGTTATCCAAAAGTGGAAATGATGAGCATTCTTGAAGTGTGCCACTCTTCATTAGTGGCTGGCCATCACAGTGGAGCTCAAACAGCTCACAAAAAGTTGCAGTGTGGCTACTATTGGCCGTCTTTACATCAAGACATCCATGATTATGTAAAGTCTTGTGATAGATGCCAAAGAGAGAGCGCACTGATTCGTCAAGGAAGTTGGATGATGCTTGATGGGCCTACCTAACTACCTTCAAAACTCCCATCGGAATATCTCCGTATGAACTAGTGTTTGGGAAGGCATGCCACTTGCCGGTTGAACTTGAGCACATGACATTGTGGGTATTGAAGAAGCTGAATCTAGATTGGTATAAAGCTGCAACTTCTAGGTTAATGCAAGTGAATGAGCTTGATGAGTTTAGACTGTGAGCATATGAGAGCTCTGCTTTGTACAAGCAACAAATGAAAGTTCAGCATGATCATAGAATTGAAGATCGCCAATTTGCGATGGGAGACATGGTATTGCTTTGCAACTCCAGGTTGAGATGGTTTCCTAAAAAACTCAAATCTAAGTGGATAGGGCTTTTCAGAGTTGTGCTCGTTTTTAGCCATGGAGCTATCGAGTTAGAAAGAAGGGATGGAAAAACTTTCAAAGTGAATGGTCAGAGGGTCAAAAGGTACATGGGTGACATAGAAGAAATCAATACAGTGGAAGATTGGGATCTTGTTGAAGTATAACTTCAAAAGCTTTCTATCGTGCCGCGACAATAAATCAGGCACTTCCCGGGAGACAACCCAAGGTATGCCTCTTGCACCTTTTCTATATGTTTTTACTTTGAGGACAAAGTACCTATTTTGGTGGGGTGTGGGAAGTTATGGATTAAGGTGAAGTCTGAGTGGCCTCGAGTCCATAACTTCCTTTATTTTTGATCCTAAGGTTTTCGTGTTGTGCTTCTTTTTCCTTGTGGATATTCAATTTTCTGTTGAACCGCCATGTTTAGGTAGTGTGGATAATGTGTAAATTCGTAGTAATGTTGTCTGTCGGCATATACATAGCCCTGAGATGTGT
>JAPFFP010000046.1:2488437-2504024 GCA_026153255.1 Solanum medicagineum
AATATTCTTATTATTCACCGTGTGAGTTCGAGTCAACACCCATAGCCCAAGTAGTATATAAGGTCGAACTATAAGTAAGCTGAATCAGAGTTCACTGTTATTGTAAACATAAATATTTAAGATGAATTCTCAGGATTCATTATCTTATTAGTACTCCCTCTGTTTCATATTAAGTGAATTGTTGTGTCATCTCACACATATTAAGAAAAAGAAACAAAGACAAAATTTAATTATGTTTTTCCATTTTTACCCTTTTCAAACTCCACACACTCATTTAATGCATCATTTATTTTTTTATACAAAACTCAACCTTACAAACTAATTAATGAAGGGTAAAATTGAAAAAAAAATTCAATACATCCCTTGAAAAGTGAACAATTCACTTATTTTGAAACATAAATTTTTTTTTAACAATTAACTTAGAAACGGAGGGACTATAAATTATTTTATTCAACTCATCTACAATTTCTAAACATTCCTGGTCCCTAGTTTTGCACAACCATTATCAGACCATAATGACAATACATATTGGTTGGCAATGCCAATTTTGGCAGTTTTATACTAACCTCACTTAATGTAGATTTTTCTTTCTTTTAATCTTGATGATTGACACAATTTTATTGTCAAATTGTTTGAAAAAGAATATATAACTCAATTCCTCTTCTTTTCCATTGTGCCATTGCTTCAATTCAATTTTGTAAATATATGAAAAGTTCTTTTGTATGTCCTTCCGATCTAGTATATTCAAAATTTCAAGTTATCAGAAAAGAAGTAAAACATCAACTTTATGATCCATTATATATATATAGTACATGACCTTTTTTTTAAGTGATCAGTAAAATGTAATATAAAATATTTGTAAATAATACACATGATTACATGTATAATTAGTTTTCTTCTATTGAAATTGTAATTGATTATAGGAGATCTCTCTCGTTTGTCTCATGCTACTACCACAATCCGATTTCTCGAGTCAGGATGACACTTAATATGTAAGTCAGTAGGTAAGTCAACTCACACTTTGGAGCTACAGAGTAATGGGCACTGATAGTAATTTTAAGAATAAACTATAATGACCCTATAGGTCATTTTTGTGTTCTACATTATATTCATCAGTTAGAGTCTTCTTATAGCAACCCTGGGTCATTTATGACTTACTAGCACTGGTAGTTAAGTCACCTGGCCGTTCATTTGAAAAATGGGCACTGATAGTTCAGTCACATATTTAAAGTTGAAAAATAAGTTTTATAGTAAATTTGGATAAACGAGTTCTTCTGAAAGTTTCATCAACTCCAAGATGATCAAATTAGGCTTGAAGCGTGGTCGGTTCAAATTACTGAGGCCTTTGATGTGAGTTTTACTGAGTTTTAATTTAGCTTTCAAATTGGTCAATAGTTGACTTTGGTCAACATTCTTGGAAAACATGCTTGAATGAAAAATCTGACAGTGCGGTTAGCTCTGGAACGCCTAGTTTGGTCTAGCATGACCTTTTATTCAATTTTTTAGGCTTCTAGGGTCATTTTGGCCCCTTGGTGGAAATTAAGTAATTATGGACTTGAAAAGTGGGACTCATATTTATCCGTAACGACCTCATATGGAAATTTCAGCTGCGATATTGGATCCGGCAATTTGATATGATTACATAGTTCATTTGCAGGTACTGGGTTCTGAATGAGTCCCGAACACCCCCATTAGAGAAATTGAAATTGGTTGATATCTAGTACGGCCACAGTTCTCCGAGATGACGAGGCCCTCAGCTACGTTCGTGGGGCCAAATTGCACCGCAATCATGGGACAGTTCACGGTTCACAGGCAACTGACCTCCGCGATCGTGGAGGACCTCCCGCTTTCACAAAGGTCAATTGTGTTGTACTCCATGATCACAGGGTACTGTTCACCGCGATCGTGAAGAACAAAGTGAGGCTGCATATATCAAATAAATTCTATATTTGGTGAGGAAAAAAAGAAGATTTCTAACAATGTTGAAGATCATTTTAAGCCAAATCAAGTGATTCAAAAGAAAAACTTGCATGAAAGTTCAAAGTGAACATTGTGAAGGTGTCGGAAATTGTGTTTGGCATATCGTTTGAGGTAAGTTTGTTGTTTTTGTTGCGGTATGTTGAGTATATTTATCAAAACTTGATAAAGCGATTACTCGATCATTGAATCAGATTTCAGTTAAATTTGAATCTATTCTTTGTGGTTTTTCGAGATGAGTGTCATGGTGTTATGAAAATCTTTCGAGCAGGCTGTGTTTGAGGTAAAATCCCATTATAACTTGTTGTCTATTAGCTTATTTTTCGGAAAAAAATGTCATTATTTTTGGGTTGTTTAGTATTGTATTGAACAACGAATTGAGGCCGAATTTGAGGTACGTCATTGGGTAGCTGTAAGGATCATTATAGGGTTTGCTTCGAGATTTTGAGTGGGGGCCCATTTTCTCGATTTTTGGCCCTAGGATTGATTTACATCGGTTTTTGATGATTTCATGGTCAGAACGACCGTATTGATGTTGTGATCCTATTTTTGATGCCTGGCAGTGTTTTGAGGTCGCTCGAAAGGGTAAAACGCCTGTAGAGTGATTTGGAGCACACATGATTGATGTTCAGGTAAGCTATACTTTCTCTTCTTCTAAACTAAGCTAGAATGTATAAATCCTATTTGGACAACATGAATAGTGAGTAGTGACTTGGTTTCAAATCATACTTGATGAGTTTACTGTGTTAGCTGATATATGAGGTTTTCAGAACATCTGTTGAGACCACATGTGATGCGCATACCGACTATCTTCCACATTTTTTATTATTTGCTGGTTGTTGAGCCTTAGTTTAGACTTAAGCTAAATATTCCCTAAACCTGCACCTGTTCAGATCGATGGATTACTATATATTCCTCTAGCGTGTCTTGAGAGGCATAGATCCTTGTAGATCAGACTAGCAGACTTAAATTTGTAGACTTGAGTTGTTAGGGTTTGGGCTAACTCTCTTTGGTGGGTTAGGTGCATGCCATCATACTCGAATTTTGGTCGTGACACCAACTATCTAAATGTACTAGCTTAAAAGAAAACTTAACTTGCTTATTAATTCTTGGACCTACTGGGATACAATGGTGTTTTGTAAATTTACATAATTCATATTTGAATGAGAAAATATTCTGAAACAATGGGCAAAGCTTTTTCAACAGAGGTAGAAAATGATATCCTAATTGATAACGTGCTTTAAATGGAGACACGACACTTGAGTATGCAATAGATCGAGATTCTCATTCATCAAGGATATAGAAATCATCAGATACGTGTCCTTTACAAATAGCTTGACTTGTCAAAAGATCATGAAAGAAATTATGATAGGGAAAGAAAGAGATATAATAATGAAGGTTTCTAGTAACTTTACTAATAGAAATTAGATTAAAGGCCAATTTTGTTAGATTTGATACAGATAATTAGGCAATTGAGGAGATAGGTTTAATGGTTCCAAATCCAACCATGTTACGGTTGATCTACCAGCTACTGTAATTAGAGAAGGTGCTTTGTGTGGTTAAAAACTAGAAAGATTACTAGGATCACCTGTCATATGGTTTGTGGCACTTGAATCAATCATTCATTTGTTTGAAGAGGTGATAAGACATGTTTTATCTAACTTGGTAAAAACATTGGTGTAAGGACCTAGACTTTGTAAGGCCTTAATGATGAATGAAAAATTGGTTCTGGAAAGTTTTTTTACCAAGGTAACACCACCAGGGCACCTCTATGGGTCGTGCGACTCACCACGAGCGATGTGGAGGAGGCTTGAGGTGGCCCTTGGCCTTGGGTGTAGAGTATTGGCCTTAACTTGGAGTTCTAGACCAAGGCGTTCACCACATGAACCCCAAAAGGCTTATGTGACTCTTCATTGGCTGTGTGGTGGCTCGTAAGAGGAACCTTGGCCTTGAAAATAACATTTTGGCCAAGGCACTTCACACATTAACCCCACTGGGCTGTGCGACACCTACACGGGTAGTATGGTGTCCTGTATGGGTGATAGTTCAGAAATTGTTTAAATATGGAATCACTGTATCAAAACTTTGTCAGTGAAAAATTTTCTAATAGAACTACACGAATAGGCACATGGTCCGTGTGACCCCTACACGACCCATGGTACTCCATTACAGTACCCCTGACAACTTTTTGACACTCATTTCATTAATGACTTTCTTGTAATTTGGCTATTCCTAAGGGTCATTTGTGACTTTCTAACCTATCCGAAGCCTCTCAAAATACCTATACTCTTCTATTCTCATTTAAATTTAATTCATACACAGAGAATATTCATTTTCATAAAAAGAACTCTTCTCAAGTGAGCCATGAAGAATTGGCTTGGAGCTTAAGTGAGGGTCTTCTTCTTGAATCAATTTCTTCTTGATTCTTTTATTAGCTATTTTAGCTGCATTTGGTTCATGGTCCCTTTCAACTACGAAGACCCCAAACTCTTTTAATCTTTGATTTTGTGAAATAGAGCTTACTTTAAACATGGGTCTTTTAGATTATTGTTTATTTGATTTAATTGAGATATAAATTACGTTTATTTGTTGTTTTAAAAGTGTTTTAAGCCCAAATATGAAGAATTGTGTTGATATTATGAAGATCTGAATGTGCATGTCTCCTTCAAAGTTTGATCTAAGCATGAGTAATCTACATTGTGGTTTAAACGTGGATTTACTTAAATTTCTTATTGTATTGTTGATTTAGATTTGAATCTCTATTGTCCATGTTATTCTCATATCATTCATGGTATATGCATACATGAGCATTGGTTTTGTGAAGATTATGAAGTGGGCTATGACCTAATTATGTTTATGAACTATGATTTTGATGAGAATATGGTTTATATGACAAGAATGTGATCACATAAATGTCTATGATATGGCTCGTTGAGAAACTCTAGGTGTTTACACCACTTTGGTATATGTGAATGAGCTATTCCTATGCATAAAGGTTTGATTTAAAAGCATTATTTGGCTCTTTAGCCCTAGTATGAAAGATTAGGAAGAATGTTTGGCTTTTAAGACTAAGTATGCATTGAAATGATTTGAAATGACTTGTGCTTCTTTGAAATCATGTATAAATATATCTATTCTTGTGGGATGATGACTTAGCAGCAAGAGGACCATGAGGTTGGAGGCTCATCCTATTAGTTAAGGCATGACCCGCTAGAAGTGAACTCATTGTCCCATAACTATGTGCCAATTATAGGTATATGTTTATGGTAGCCTTTTTAATGATATGGGGGTGCCCATAAGGTATGTTTACAACTTTGATATGATATGATATGATATGAAAATCATATCCAAAATGGGGGTGCTCATATGGAAGGTTGCTTCTCCGAAATGGGAATTCCCATATGGAGAAGTATGGTCTACCTTTGACAAGTAGATCACCTCTTATCCAGTATTCCAAGTAATAGCTCGCTTGGTCTTGTATGTCGATTAAGGTTTCATCCCCTCTATATTGAAGTACAATAGCATTACATGCCTCATGAATTTCATGGCATATTGGTATATTACTCTTCTTTGATTATATCCTTCTTCTATATACGTGCTCTTGTTATCTAACATTGAATGTAGGTTTAATGAATTTATAATCATTGCATGACCGCATACTTAGTACATTTAAATGTACTAACGCATATTTTTGCCTACATGATCTAACCATATAGGGACCGAATACTATATCCATCCACCTTTTGACGACTAGTTCAGATTATGAGAGTTATTGTGGTGAGTCCTAACATCCAAGGACAAGCCAGCATCCATCCACCTAATATGTTGTTTCCACTTATGTTTTATTTACTTAGAGGGTGAGTCCAGGACATGTCTTGGCCCCTCTTCCTGTTCTATGACTTAGAGGCATTGTTGGACAACATGTAAATTCTTGTATGAATTTGTGCTATGTCTTGCTATTTGGAGATTATGATTATGGCTATCTATTGAATATCAATACTTTGATGATTTGCTTATGATGAAATGTGGAAATGTGGAAAGTCCTAAGTTGTCACGAACTAAGCCTAGGGCCTAGACGTGATACGACGAATGGGAAGTCCAAAGACAACCCAAACAAGCCTCTTGACATATCATTCGCACATCCTAGGTCGCGTGAGTAAACTAAACAACAATCACAAGAGATTTAAATATATAGGGAAGCGGGACTAAGGAAAATATTTGAATATAATCAAGGCATAAAGAGTCAAGCTCATAGCATAAAAATGTCATAATATCCAACATACACCTCTAACTTGGCATGGAGCGGGGGCCAAGACACTTTCTGGGGTCACCCTCATAATATCAAGTGTTCAACATAAAGAAGTCTTAAATTAGCAAGAGAAAAATAGATAGTGTCCTTGAACTTGAGGACTCACCAAAGCTTATCTTTAAAGGATTGCACTAGCCACGTGGAGGATGATCGAAAGGAGCTCCGACTTCTACATGGTATATCATGTAGGCATAAAGTATGCGTTAGTACATTTAAATGTACTAAGTTTTCGAGATGCAATGCAACAAAGATATACACCAATATAGTCAAATGCATAAGATATAGACAATAGGTACAATCTCAATATGTCATGTATGATCAATGATTGAAGTAAACATGTTTGTAAAACATTTATCTTGCAAAAGACATATACCACATATATATGTGGGAGGAGATCTTAACCGACATAGACAAAGTAGCTACAATTTGGAATCTAAGGCATGACACCCCCTCAGTCAGTTGGACGGGCATGACACCCCTGGCTAGGTGAAAGGGCATGACACCCTCCGGTTAGGTGTGATCTCCTAGCCAAGGTAAACTAAAAATGATAAACATGATAAAGTGCACTAGATTTATCCACTAGTATAGTAAGGGTGTGATAAATCATCCTATCGTAGCATATAGTTTAGAGACAAAAGACTTTATATAAGGACCCCTTGAGTCGAGCACCCATCTTAAGCCTCAATCGGTGCTAATCGACTCCCACGGAATACTTGAAATAATTATATTTTGTATAACTTGTAAGAAACATTGAAACATGACATGAGTAGCTCTTGAAACATGCTTGGCCTCTATTTGTGAGCCTAACTTAAACATGAGAGTAAATAATCATACTTGAACCCTTGCTTTAACATGAATAGCTCACAATCGTAGATATTTTCATGAATCTAATACATGCTTGAAAGCCCTTAATCTTCATATAGTCACTTGACTTGTAAACCATGAAGTAGATCATCAATAACTTGAGAATCCTTGACTTGACATTCTATCAAACACTTGGTGGCTTCATGATACTAGTTCAAAACCATGTAATTCGAGAGTGAAATAAGATGAGAAAACTTAATGCAAATCAACCCACCAACATGCAGTAAAATCCTCATGTAGGGTACTTTGAAATCCATCATCAAAACTCATAATAGACCATAGTTTCATAGCTCAAAACATGCGTAGTCTCAATGGATATAATCAAATCATGGTATAAGCTTGAAATAGATAGTCATGCATAATCAATCAATATGTCATAAAACCCCAACATGATTCATGCTCATAATTCATAATAAGAGATATCCATAGGTAATACAAGTTGAAAATATGCAATTTTCATAAAAAGGAAGATTGGGATCCATGGGTGAAAGGAACCAATGGATGAAACTACATACCCAAATTTGGGGATTCCTTGATGTAAACTTTGAAGGAGGCTTGAAGCTTGGATTGAGTTCTTGAGATCCAATTTGAGCTTGAAATCCTTGGTTTAGATGGGAATTTTAATAAAGTATTGGAGAGAATTTAGAGAGGGTTTTCAGTGATATAGAGTTGAAAAATGGCTAAGTATGAGAGATTTCACGTGTAAATGGGCATGGGGCCATGACCCCAATGACCTTGGGCCAAAACAGAAAACAAGGAAAAACCAACATTGGTCCGCGATGGGTCTGCATCGCGGACCAAACCCGTGCAACCACTATTTTTTGAAAAATTAGCGAGAATTCTTTTTTGCTATGAGTCTTCTAAAATTCGGGTTATACTCATTTCCCACTTAATTTTGCCCCTCGATCGAGAATATGAAATCAGATTTTTGATATCACATAATGATTTTAACATATATGGAAATTGTGATTATGGGCATTTCCGAAGTCTATTTTTTGGGGGCATTTCAATATCTTCCCCTTGGGAACATTCGCCCCCAAATATCAAAGAAACATGCATGAGAGAAGTGATCATGAAGATTTCAGTCTGACGCGAATGCAACAAAATGCATTTAAACATTATTTTCAAAAATCTCAACATGAATGTCAAAAATCACCATAAACTTATCAACATAAACATAGATGCATGCAAAATAACATGAGGGCTGAAACTTTGGACTTGAAATCATATAGGGGACTTAAATTATTACCTTCAGCTTGAGTAGAATGGAAGAGATATGGGTATCTCTTTCTCATGTTTGCCTCGGCTTCCCATGTGGCACTTTCAACTCTTTGTTTCTTCCAAAGGACCTTAACAGATGTTACATATTTGTTTCCCACCTCTTCACTTGTCTACCCAAAATATCCACCGGGGATCTCCTTAGAGGTCAAATTATCCTCCATAATGACCACAACCTACACTGGTACTATGCCACTTGGGTCACCAGCATATCTCCTCAACATAGACACATGGAAGATCGGATGAACCATATTCATAACTATAGGCAACTCCAATTCATATGAAACCTTACCAAACCTTGGGCTCTATTTGCCTTCCTTGACGAACTGGACCTTCAAGTAAACCCAATCACCAATCTTAAACTCAAGTTCTCTCTTTCTCATATTGGAATATGAGTTTTACCTACTTTGAGCCTTCTCAAATCTCTCTCTTGTCAATCTCTTCTCCTCCAAAACTTCTATAACCAAATTCGGTACTAACAAAGTCATCACACCAACCTCACCAAGATACCTCCCCATAGTCTCTATCCATTCCCATGGAATAGGGAAGAATAAAATAGGATGAATCATGAGCCTCTTTCAAAATCAACTCCCTTAAGTCATCAACATTAGTCACACACAAACTACCTTGGTACCTAAGGGTATCATCTCCCCTTGGGAGAAAACCCCCACTTTACCATCTTTTACCAAGGCCTCCAACTCTAAAAATGTGGGATCAAGGTCTTGTTTCGACTTGACTTCCTCAATCAAAGAAGATTTGAAACTATCAACCACCACTACACCACCATTTTCAACTTAATTCAACCTGACCCCCAAACCGATCCTTGAAGCATCACAATAAACCACAAACCCCTCTAACCCTTCTGGTAAGGCCAAAATAGGAGCGGAGGCAAGCTTATATTTAAAGGTTTGAAAACTCTTTTCACATTCATCGGTCCAAACAAATTTTTGTATTCCTTTCGGTCAACTTGGTCATAGGAGAAGCAATAGAAGAGAAACCATTTGCAAATCTCTGTTAATAACCCGCCAAACCCAAGAAGCTCCTAATATCAAAGGAGTCAAGGGTCTAGGCCAATTTCTAATCACCTCCGTCTTTATAGGTTCTACCTTAATGCCATCACTTGACACCACATTCCCTAGAAAAGCAATCTATGTCAACCAAAATTCACATTTTTTAAATTTAGCAAACAACCTCTCCTCTCTCAAGATTTGCAATGCCACCCTCAAGTGATTCATATGCTCTTACTCACTCTGAGAATAAATTAATATATCGTCAATAAAGACCACCACAAACATGTCAAGGTATGGTCTAAAGAACCTATTAATTAGATCCATAAAGATAACCGATGTATTAGTCAACCAAAAGGACATAACCACAAACTCAAAGTGCCCATACCTAGTGAGGAAGGCTGTTTTGGGAATATCACATTCCCTCACTTTCACTTGGGGATATTTGGATTGAAGATCAATCTTAGAAAAATGACTAGCCCCTTGAAGTTGATCAAAAATGTCATCAATTCTTAGTAGAGGATACTTATTTTTTATGTTAACCCTATTAAGTTTCCAGTAATCAATGCACATTATAAGAGAACTATCTTTTTTCTTCACAAATAACCCCAAGGTGACTCACTAGGCCTTATGAAACCCTAGTACAACAAATCCCTCAGTTGATCCTTTAACTTCTTCAGTTTTGCCGGGGCCATACAGTAAGGGGGAATGGAAATGGGTTGAGTATTGGGAAAGAGGTTTATACGAAAGTCTATGTCCCGTTCGAGAGGAACACTGAGAAGCTCATCGAGAAAGATATCAAGAAACTCATTGACCACTGGAACCGACTCAATAGGAAGGACTTTAGACTCTACATCCCTAGCCCTCACAAGATGATAAAGACAACCCTTAGAAATCAACTTTTGGGCTTTAAAACAAGAAATGAATCTACCCTTGACCACCACATTATGACTTTCCCACTCAAGAACAGCTTATGGAAATTGGAACTTCCCCCTACGGTTTTTACAATCAATAGAGGCATAATATGCATGTAACTAATCCATCCCAAGAATGATATCAAAATCTATCATGTCAAGTTAAACAAATTCACAAGGTAAGACTTTATGCAATATGAACACGAGACAATTTCTGTTGACTCTTTTAGCAACAATGGACTCACCAACGGGGGTAGACACTTCATAAGGTTCACACAACAATTTGGGACACATATAAAGCTTTTTGGCAACAAAAAGAAGTAATGAAAGAAAGAGTGGCACTCGGGTCTATCAATGCATACACATCAAAATCAAAAACCTTCAACATACCTGTGAAGAACCATGGAAAGTCTAGTGACCCCTAGAGGGGTATGGTTGGGAATGTCGATGGTCATCCTCATAATCCCTAGAAACCCATGGACAATATCTCGACTTATGATCGTTTGCGCCATACTCAAAACACGCACTTGAACCGGCCAAACAATCCCTCAGATGGTACTTTCCACACTTGTGGCACGGAGGAGAAGCTTGAACACTAACACCCTTGCCTTTTCTTTGAGCATATAGACAATCAACAATCTTGTGGCCCATCTTGCCACACCAAAAATATGTACCCATGTTCATCCAATACGTGCCACCATGATTCCTCCAACACTTTGGGCACTGAGGATGGGTCACTCCACCATTGCCACCAGGCTTAGCATATAGAAGTCTACTTTCAAATTGAGCCCTTCTTCTCCCTTCCCTTGAGGTCGCCGAGAAATTCCTCATTTTATGCCCAACACTACCACACTTGAAACAATCTTCGATGCTCACCAAATATCTTCCTTGATACTTCTTACCACACCCTTGACAAGTGGAAAAAAGAATCCTTTTCTTCTTGTCCTTGGAAACCAGTAGACTAGTAGAAGATGAGGCACCACCAACTTAGGCCCTCTTAGCCTCCCTCTGCTTCCTCTTATCCTTTGAAGTCTCGGGAGCACCTACTTGTCGATTGAGTTGAGCAGTTACAACCTTGGCCAATAGCCATAGAGCATTACGAACCTCCGCATTTGACGTGTCACCATTGGGAAATTGACCCTCAAGTGAGAAATGGTTACCACCTTGTCCACTATTCTGAGCAACTTGAGACATATTCTGAAACATAATGGTTAAGAATCAATAATAAGCCTTAGAGGACTTATCTCTATTGCACGACATAGATTATGGAAAAGTGAAACATTTTCTAAAATGCCTCATAGTCTCTTAATCAAAGTTGTGGTGCACTTCACAACCATGAATAAGACTCTAATCGATGCGATGTGTTGGATTCCAAGCACCATTAAGAACCTAGTGCTCTCATACTAGGTTTGTCAGACCCAAGCCTAGGATCTAAACATGACATGGTGAATGGGAAGTCCGAAGACAACCCAAACAAGCTTCTTGACATATTATTCACAAATCCTAGGTCATAGGAGTAAAATAAACAACAATCACAAAAGATTTAAATAAATAGGGAAGCGGGACAAAGGGAAAACTTTGAATATAATCAAGGCATAAAGAGTCAAGCTCATAGCATAAAAGTGTCATAATATCCAGCATACACCTCTAAATTGGAATTGAGTGGTGGCCAAGATACTTTTGGGCTCACCCTCATAATATGAAGTATTTAAGGAGAAAAGTGTGAATGACTTTAAGAGGGTTCGTTATGATGACAGGTTCTCCAACTCCAAGAGTGGTGGTTATGGTTGTTCCAATAGGGCCAAGGTTCTAATGCAAGGATTGCTAATGCTAGAGTATCTCCTCCTCCTAAGGCACAGGTTGGAGATTGGCCAATGTCCCCTTTGTGTACTACTTGTGGGAAGAATCACTCGGTGTGTGCTTTAGGAGCTTAGGATTTTGTTATGGGTGTGGTGATAAGAAACACAAGATTGCAGATTGTCCTAAAGCTACCAAGAAGGGTTAGGATCAAGTGGCCCAAGGAGACCAAGCCTAACAAAGAGCTCCACAAGGTGATGCCCCCAGAAACAACAGGTTCTATGCTTTACATGCCCATCAAGAAGTGGAGGAGACTTCGGATATTGTAACTACTATGTTAAAAGTCTTTGATTTTGATATTTTTGCTTTTCTTGATCCAAGTGCGAATTTATCTTTTCTACTCCTCTTTTAGCTGTTAAGTTTTGATTGAGTCTTGAAATTCTAAGGGAGCTCTTTTCGATTTATACTCCTGTGGGTAAGTCTATTATTGCTCAAAGAGTTTATTGGGATTGTCCTATTTTGTTTTACATAAAGTCTTTCTGTGTGTTCTTGTAGAACTTGAGATATTTGATTTTGATAGTATTCTCGAAATGGATTGATTGCATGCTTCATATGCCTCTACAGATTGTAGAACCCGAAAAGTCAAGTTTCAATTTCTGGATGAGCTAGTTCTTGAATGGAAGGGTAGTGACTCCGTTATTAAAGGGCGGTTTATTTCCTACCTTAAGGCCCGAAAGATGATTTCTAAGGGGTACATCCATCATATTGTGAGGGTTAAAGATGTAGAATCTGAGTCACCTACTCTTGAATCAGTTTCGGTGGTTAATGAGTTTTCGGATATGTTTCTGAAGATTTGCTTAGTATTACTTCCTAAAAGGAAGTAGACTTTAGCAAAGATCTACTGTCGGATACTCAACCTATCTCTATTCCTCATCATATGGCATCGGCTGAGTTTAAGGGGTTGAAAGATCAATTGAGGGACTTGCCGGAGAAAGGGTTCATTAGACCATGTATATCGCCATGGGGTGCTCCGGTATTATTTGTAAGAAAGAAAGATGGGTCCCTTCGAATGTGCATTGATTATAGGCAACTAAATAAGGTAACCATCAAGAATATGTACCCGTTGCCAAGGATCGATGACTTGTTTGATCAACTTCAAGGGGTCACCTATTTCACAAAGATTGACCTTTATTTTGGTTATCATCAATTGAAGGTTAGGGAGTGTGACATTCCCAAAATGACTTTCCAAACTAGATATGAGCATTTTGAACTTGTAGTGAAGTTGTTTGGTTTGACTAATGCTCTAACTGTGTTAATGGATCTTTTGAATCAAGTGTTTAAGACATTTCTTGATAGTTTCGTGATTGTCTTCATCGATGATATCCTTGTTTATTTCCAAAATGACCGGGAGCATATGGATCATTTGAAATTGGTTCTTCAGACCTTGAGGGAGAAGTAATTGTATGCTAAATTCAGTAAATATGACTTTTGGTTGGGTGAAGTAGCTTTTCTTGGTCATGTTGTATCCAGTGATGGTATTAAGGTTGACCCATAGAAGACCGAGGACGTGAAGAATTGGCCTAGACCATTGACTCCTTCAAATATTTGAAGTTTTCTTGGCTTGGCTAGTTACCATAGGAGATTTTTTGAAGGTTCTTCATATATTGCATCTCCATTGACCCTTTGAAAGACCGAATCACATCAGCTCCTGTTTTGACTTTATCAAATCGCTTAGATGGATTTATAGTGTATTGTGATGCTTCTCGAATTTGGTTGGGTTGTGTGATTAGCAACATGGTAAGGTGATAGCATCAAGGAAACTGAAGGTGCATGAGAGTAATTACCTGACCCATGATCCCAAGCTAGCGATTGTAGTGTTTGCTTTGAAGATTTGGAGAGATTATTTGTATGGGGTTCATGTTGATGTCTTCACTAATCAAAAGAGTTTGCTATATGTGTTCATCTAAAAGGATCTTAACTTGAAGTAAAGAAGGTGGTTAGACCTCCTTATGGACTATGACATGAGTGTTCAATATTATCCCGACAAGGCAATTATTATAGCCGACACTCTTAGTAAACTATCTATGGGGAGTGTGGCTCGTGTTGATGAAGTAAAGAAGGAGTTGGTAAAAGATGTTCACCATTTGTCTAGGTTGGGTGTTAGATTAGCTAACTCTAATAATGATGGTATTTATGTTTAGAACGGGGTTGAATCTTCTGTGGTTGTTGATGTCAAGGCTAAGCAAGATTTAGACTCGTCATTGGTTGAATTAAAGAAGTTGGTTACCGAAAAGAAGATAGAGTTTTCTCCAATGGGGAGATGGTGTACGTCGATGTCAAGATCGACTGTGTATTTTGGATGTTGATGGTCTTAGGGAGGTGATCATGAGTGAAGCCCATAACTCTCATTATTCTATCCATCCGGGATCCACCAAAACGTATCAAGATTTGAGAGTGGTGTATTGCTGGCATGGTATGAAGAAAGATATAGCCAAATTTGTATCTGAATGTGCCAATTGTCAACAAGTGAGAGTGGAGCATCAAAGGCCTGGTGGTTTGGCTCCAGATATTGAGATTCCTACATCGAAGTGGGAAGATACGAACATAGATTTTGTGGTTGGTTTGACCCGGACCCGAAGGCAATCTGATTCAATTTGGGTTATTATTGATCGGATGACTAAATTGACTCATTTTCTCTCAGTCAAGACTGTCATTAATGCCGAAATTGTGCAAGATTGTACATCCAAGAGTTGGTGTCGTTGCATGGTATGCCTAGGTCTATCATATCAGATCGTGGCATCCAATTTACTTCTCACCTTTGAAGATCGTTTCAAAGAGGACTTGGTACTAAGGTGAAGTTAAGTACCGGTTTTCATCCACAAACCAATGAGAAAGCCGATAGGACAATTCAAACTTTGGAGGATACGTTGAGGGTTTGTGTGTTGGAATTCAAGGAGAATTGGGATGATCATCTATCACTTATCGAGTTTTCTTACAACAATATCTTTCGTATTGGCATTAGTATGGCAGCATTTGAGGCTTTGTATGGGAGAAGGTGTAGGTCCCCGATGGGATGGTTTGAGTTAGGTGCGAATTTGGTGTTAGAGGCCTTGGAGAAAGTGAAGTTGATTAAGGAGAGGTTGAAGATGGCTTAAAGTCACCAAAAGTCTTATTCTGATGTTAGGAAGTGAGATCTTGAGTTTCTTGTTGGTGATTAGGTGTATGTGAAGGTTTTACCCATGAAAGGTGTAATGTGTTTTTGGTAAGAAGGGAAAACTAAGTCCCAAATATGTAGGTCCTTATGAGATTGTTGAGTGGATTGGAAATATGGCCTATAGATTGGATTTGCCTCCGGATTTGAGTTCTATCCATCCGGTTTTCCATGTGTCTATGTTGAGGAAATTGGTTGGTGATCCTAGCTTGATTGTACCTTTGTAAGGT